>APFE030959743.1:1120-61323 GCA_000404065.3 Pinus taeda
CATTTGTATCATCGAAGAATTGTTCATTTATGTAATGTAAAGGAGGTTGCCCCCTCGAAGAGGCTGAATTCTAAGGTGTTGATCTATCTTTTCTATCTTTTCTTGAGATGGTTTCATAACATGTATATGGAGTAGTCTTCTGCCGTGCTATTCTACTCTTCTTACAGAATTCTTCAAATTCCTTACTGCAAAACTCTTCACTGTTATCTGTCCTCAACACCTTTATCTTCTTCTTTGTCTGGTTTTCCACCAGAGCCTTGAATTCTTTAAACTTGTCAAAGACTTCAGATTTCTTCTTAAGTAAATATATCCATGTATTCCTTGAGAAGTCATCTATAAATGATACATAGTACACAGAATTACCCAGTGATGGAACCTTCACAGGTCCAAACACATCACTATGCACAAGCTCTAATATAAGTTTCGCCCTCTTACTGCTAGAGGGGAAACTCACCCGATTCTTCTTCCCACATACACAATTTTCATAGAAATCAAAATCCAGAGAGCTATTACTCATACCTTCTGCCATACCTTTACCATGAAGTATTCGAAGGCCTTTCTCTCCAATATGTCTAAGCCTTTGATGCTACAACTTGGTATTCTCTCCAGAGACCACTATAATTTCTGCTCCAGTTTCAGGAACCACAGAATTGTTGCACCTATCAACAACCGTGCTACCTTACAGCTTGTACAAAGTTCCAATCTGAACTCCCCACATCAATACCAGTGCTTCCTCGAACCATCTTGCAGGTATCCTTCTCAAACATTGTTTTTACACCTGCATCATCCAACTTGCTTACAAAAACTAGATTTCTGGCCAATGCAGGAATATGCAGAACACCCAAAAGTGTTTTAACTCTTCCACCTTGCAACTTCAACTTTACTTTTCCGCGACCAATGATTCTAGCCTTCCTCTCATCCCCTAAGAAGACATCACCACCACCGTATTTCTCATACTCGCAGAACCACTTTCTATGGGGAGTGAAGTGAAAGGATGCACCTGAGTCAATCAACCATGCCTCATGATCTACATGTGTACTTTAACAAGCCAAGTACACATCCCCACCTTCATCTAAGGTGGTTTTTGCCTCTGTAGAAGGAGCATCATCAGATCCCTTTCCTTTATAAGGAGCTTTGGATTTACAATCCCTTTTGTAGTTCCTTTCCTTTCTGCATTTCCAGTACACCACTTTTACAGGTTTTCCTGGAGATTTAGATCTCCCTTTAGATTTAGATCTCCCACTCGATGACTTATTTTTGTTTCTATTTTGGGACCATTCTCGTATAGACAAGGCATCAACATTCTGGCTCTCCATATTTTTCTGTTTCATCTCCTCCGTGAACAAGGATGAGACTATTTCATCAAACTGCGAGGCAGTTGCATTGCTACCTATTGCAATAACTAGACTATCCCACGAATCTGGTAGAGAACACAACAAACTGATGCACTTATCTTCATCTAAAATTTTAATATCAACAGATGCTAACTGACTTACCACAGTATTAAATGCATTCAGATGCTCTGTCACACAGTCTCCATCTTTCATCCTCAGGTTATATAGCTTTTTCCGTAGGAATAATTTATTCACCAGAGACTTAGATTGGTACAAAGTCCCTAAGTTGTCCCACAAAGCCTTCACCGCAGCTTCCCCTGATACATTCATCAATACTGAATTTGAGACACATAATCGTATCTCTTTGCCTTCCAATCCAACTTCTTTCATTCTTCATCGAACAGTCTCATTGGTTTAGTACCCGGATCTACCGTGATCCACTAATCTTTATCCACCAACAGATCCTCCATCTTGAGTTTCCACAACTCAAAACTCCGATCATTAAATTTCTCGATCTCTATCTTTCCACTGCTCGCCATCTTCTTTCACCACCAGAATCGATCTTGCAGATCTCCCACTGAACAGGGTCTACCACAGGCTCGAGCAAAACCCCTCAGCAACAAAGGCATCCCCTTGAAGCCAAAACAAACCTGATACCAAATGTAGGTTTTAACCCGTACAGAAATTACTTGCATACGAATTCTAAAACACATAAAATAAACAATGCGAGAGCATAACACATAAAAAACATATACACAGAGATTTTCCCCTGGATCCCAAAACTGTGACTACCAGCTTGATTTTTCATTATGTTCCTTTCAATGTTATAATACATATTTATACATGCCGAAGCATCCAATACCATGGACCAAAAACCATTGCGTCCAAAAACTATGGATCGAAAACCATCGCGTCCAAAAAAAATGTTGCAAAAATCATGCACAAAACCAAAAAGTGGGGTTACCTGCACCCCTCAAACCCCCTGTGACCCCCCCTGCTAACGCAATTGGCGCAACAAAGGGGGGCCCACCCCCCCCCCCCCACCCCTTACCCCCCAGTTAATTGCATGGGCTAGTTGTGGAAAGAATATAACACAACCCAACAATATATGTGTTTGCCAGTATAGTCAGTATTTTGTTTTGCTGCCTGTAGCTAGTCATTCATTTATGTTTATATATGAAATCTGCTAATACAGTTAGTATACTCCATCTATCCATTAAATCTATAAAATATTGAGCATTAGTGGTTTAAAGTCTTGTGTTGTTGAGAGTGTTCATGCATGCCTTGAGTGGGAATAGAGCTGAAACGGTCATCTAACTTGATCCAAACCATCATCCATTCCAATAGTTCTGAGAACAATATTGAATATTATATGTTACCAGGCATCTCCAGCTGCAACCTAGGAGAGTTTCCTGGAGTGCTAACAACGTCTACGTCTCCATTCATGGATGTGATTGGAGATGTGTGTCGCAATATCTTGCTTAAGCGATGTGAGTAAATAGGTGCCAGTTTCATAGCAAACCGATAACTAGAAATGCGTGAGGAAAGCCATGACTAAAGAGTTGAAGTCATGGTAAGTACTTAGAGGGAGCTCGATGTACCACTTGGCTGCAGCACCTATGAGGGTTCGTTGGAAAAGAAAGAGATGAATAGAATCATCAACATAGGAATTTGAAGAGAACTAGAGGTGATATGTCATCACATGGGCTTGAGGATCTTCTTTTGCTTTTCCATCGAAATTAGGACAATCACTCAGGATATTGGATGGAACCGGAGGCTAGTATGGCAAATGAAGAATTGGATCATTTGTGAGTCAAGACACATTTGGAAAATCTAGTGTGGCCAAGAACGACGATTGAGTATTGAAAGGCATTGGAGGTCGATAAGCGGGTCCAACCGGAAGAGCCCATCCCCGCTGGTAAGGATTTTGGCCCCATAGTGGAGGGTTTTGGCCATATGACATTTGGTTTTTCCCCCACTGTAGGATACCTTGGCCGTAGGGAGGATTTTGACCTTGAACACCTTGGAACTGTCTGGACATAGGTTGCTGATAAGCAACATATGGGTTAAGAGGCTGTTGAGCCTGTTGATCTTGGACATATGGATATTGCACCTATTGTCCCTGAACATACGGGTTTTGAACCTATTGCCCTGAACAAGAGGATTTTGAACTTGTCCTTGGACATAAGGATTATACACTTGCTGCCCTTGGACATAGGGATTTTGGACCTGCTGCCCTTGGACAACAAGATTTTGTACCTATTGCCCCAGGACATTAGGATTTTGGGCTTGTTGCTGCAGGACTTGACCCTGACATTGTCCTTACAAGGGTTGACCCTGTTGATATGTATATAAGGGTTGCTGCTGCCCAGGTTGGCTCTGTTGCTGCAAGGACTAACCTTGCAGCTGCAAAAACTGGCCCTGCAGTTGTAAAGGTTGGCCTTGCGAAGACATAGGCTGGGAGGTTTGCAGAGCATACTGCATCTACTACTGCATGGTTTGTTTCAACTGTTGTGAGGATTTCCCCTGTGGTTGTTACAATTTTCCTTGCTGCAGTATCATCTGCCCCTGTTGTGTGGACGACCCTTACTCTAATAAAGGTTTCCCTTGTTGTTGCATAGGTTGTCCCTGTTGCTGCAAGGGTACTTGAACAGTTCTCTGGAAATTTCCGAACTGTATCTGGCCATAGCCACCCTGAAAAGTGGATGGGCCAGGTTAAACATACTACCCAGACTAGAGGATGTAAGGCAGATTGACCATTCCTTGAGAATTATGTGGAACATAAGGAGTTTGGTACTGAACCTGAGCCTAATAAGGCTGCTGAAACTGGAAATTGCTTGACCCAAATGGACCAATGGGATTTTGGACCTGTTGGTACTGGACATTGCTCGATCCAGTAAGACCAACAGGGTTTTGGATAACACCAGAAGAAGGCTAGTCCATCCCAACCATGTGAGCTTGTGATATGCTCACATTGGTTGTGCTTGACATCATAGAAACACTCATATTCTACCCCCCAGGCAGTGGCACAACTTGTCCACTTACTGGAGGGATTAAAGAACCGACAGTAACATTCTTCGAGACCGTTAGTTGAACCAGATGGGTGATAGGGACAAACGAGACAAGAGGGTTTGGAACGGTGGGTTGCACCAGGACTAAAGTAATGGCCTATTGGGAGGTCGGGTTCACAATGAACATACTTGTAGTAAGCATGGCGCCAGACGCCCAAACAGGGTTGTGATAAAGTGATGAGGCACTAGGTGTACCTGAGACCAATTGTGCTAAAGTCACATAATTAGGTGGAAAATCCCAATACACAGGGATGGGAATGCTCCCTGAATGGGGGAAACGTTCAGGAGGAAATTGATGTTCTTCCTCTTCGACAGTGTGTGGAGTAGAAACTTTCGATTGATCCGGAGAGGTAACTAGAGCGTTGCCTTTAGGTTCCATAGCTGGGAACAAACGACGACGAACGACCAAATATGTATGAGGGGATAATTCCAAAGGAACACCCGATTGATCGTGTGAACTATATGGACGTTGCGGTGATATCACAACAGGGTTGAGCAAAGGATTCGAAGGATATATAACTAGTCCAAGCTGACTGTCAGTAGTTGACGAGTCTTAGGAGTCTGGATAGGATTGTCCGGAGATTCCGAGCCAATATCAGTAGGTGACCCAATATCTAAAGTAGGCAGAGGATGAGATGACAAAGTTGAATTCTTAGAACGATTCTGAGTTCAATACCTTGGTCCTTGAGTGACTCTGGTAATTCAGGAAAAGGCTCCTCAGACAATCTTTCAGACAGAGGAGAGGAAGAGGAACTAGGTGAACCAGATCATTCAACCACGATGATCTTGTCTTAGTTAACATGAAAAGAGTGATACATTTCAAGGCTTTAAAATGTGCTTTAGGGAAAACTGACAATTTGGTCTAGAAAATACTAACAGGATGTTATAAGATTGGGAAACAATTTTTTAAGACACATAAATAAACTGGCGCTCTTTCATGTTATAAGAGTCAAGAAAGAAGCAAAGATGAATCTATCACTTTTGATTGGAAACGAGCTTGAAAGGACAAGTGCTCGAATGATATTTTAATTTTAATGAGTCAAAAAGATCAAATGAGTACTCCAGATGATCTAGGTAACAAGGATTACCAGGTAACCATGAACTGCAGAATACCTCCCAATGAACTGAGAAGTACGGGTAGACAATCCCCCCGAATGCTGTGTTCGGTGTATCATGTTTGCAAGGTGGTAGACTCGGCTTCCTATGGATAAATGATTGCAGCCTAGAGGGGTCTCCCGTTATATACTCGACAGTACAGGGAGCACAAATCCGTAGTAGTGTTGTCTAGTGCTAAAGCTAACAATGACTGCTAGGTTTAAAGATGCCGAAACACATCTCTAGCCTAGACCTTCTAGATGTGATCGTTAGGTTTAAAATGTGCCTTATTTTAATTGAGTAAATTTTAAAGTTTATCTTGAATTATGTATCGATTTTCAGGCCTTAGCGATGTGACTTGAAAATCCCTAAATGTAGCTAAATGAGACAAGGCCCTTTCAATTCGATGAATTGTCTACACTAGATAGGGTAGAAAACACAATCAAATGCAAACAACTGAAAGTAAAATGATTTTTCACTACTTAACTTTTCAAGAAAATAAACTAATGAAAAATTCATTCCAATTACTAATTTCCTAACAGGTACACTCCAACAGTCCCTTCAGAAGTAATTAGAATTCTTTTTGTTTTCAAATGCCAATGCAATCCTAGTATTCAATGATGCTAACTATAGTAACATATTGATGCAACAAACAGAATTTTGCACTTTTCATTAAATGAAAAAATAAATTTATCATAAAACACTCCAATGAAAAGTTTCAAGACAATCATTTCTCAAGCAAATGAAAAACACGAAAAGATAATCTCTTTCAAACTAATGATGCAACAACTTTACCAAAAACAAGACAAGCAATGCGATATATGCCGGAAAAGAGACGTTTAGACAAGAAAACGAAACTTTTCAAACTTGCGTAATGGAGGTCAAAGCCGTAGAAGGACCATAAACGAAATGTGAGTAAATCCACCAACAACTTGACTTAGTGAGTTTACAATCAGCTGAATGGATGAAAACCTAGACACCCTGGGACCACAAACCATCCAATGACCCAATTAATCAAGTGAAAAGAAGGCAAATAAATAAGCAAATAAACCAAATGAAAAGCAACTTTCTAGTTAGGGAGAAGATGGTCTAAACAACTTACAAGGCAGAAATCAAGAGAGCAAGACACATTGACCAAGATCTAGGGTGAACCCTAATATTCACTTACATACATCGGCCCGGCTGCCTAATTGACAACAAGTGTCAAAAGGGGGTCAACACGATTGTTTCTTGGCATATCGCGTTGAACGACGCGACTGTTAACGAAATAAGTGCGCTAAGCGAGGATGCAAAGGAAAAAATATTTTTTTTTGAAAGTTTGGACCAGAATTGCTACTATGTATTTCAAACCCAGAGTAGTAAGCAAAGAAAAGTAGACAAAACTAAAGGGAAATGGTGAAACTAGAAAAGTTCACACAAAACCATGAAATTCCAAGCAAACAAACAGAGGGATTGGCTCCCCAACAGAGTCGCCATTTTGTGGTGAAGTAAAATTCTAAGTGCGGACACAGGCAATTCCTCTAGCCCGATAGCGGGTCTAGCCACAAACAAGATATTCTATGGAAGATTTACTTAGGTTAGAACCAATTAAGAGGGCCTACCTCTTAGTACACTTATCCCGTTTGGTGATGGCCTTGCTTGCTCGCTCCAACTATCTACCGTTTCCTTCTTTGAACATCTGAAACAAGTAAACAATAGCAAACAACAAGCATGATAATAGACAAATTGTAATTCAACCTACTTAACAGGTCAAGAAGCATTAAGCCATAAACATGTGAGATGATAGATTATGTAGGAAATCAATCAATAGTTGCATATATATTAAATCAAGAAGAGATTACAACCATTGTCTTAACGTTGTTATTCTCCTTCGACAAGTTTAGGTTCCCACACAATTCCATTAGCATTCCATGATGGCCTCAACAATGGTATTTTTAAGGCTATTCCCTTTAGTATTCACACTACACCAAATTCACACTTCTCCCTCACACACAACTAGAGAGCAACAACTATGAATAACTTATTGATTACTCCAAACTTAATTAGCACTATCACACCAACATTAACACTAGCTTGTGCTTGGGAAAAGGGAGGTTTATATAGCATGAATGGATGGGAGATGGTTCCTCTTCTCATGGGAGAAGGTCTTATCTCTTGAGGTAGTTCCATCCTAATAGGGGAAAGGAGCCCAAACTGACATCCTCGACTCTATCCGGCCCAACCATTTACCAGACTTCCGTTATGAAGCTTCTAGAGAAGGAAGCTTTGACTTCTTATTTAAAAAACTTTCCAAAAGAGGATCAGCGCAAGGGACAATGTTAATCCCTACATATCGACGCAAGGAGGGCACGGGTCATTAGCGCCGGTCTTGTAAACTGGGGAAAACATAGTATTTTTGGGAAATGATGCAAAAGGGAATTGTTTTGCTCATGAAGAGGGACACAATGGGAGTTTCTTCATAATTGGAAAGCATGTAGGGTTCACTGTAGAGGTCCTCCATGATCATGGAACGAGAAGTACAGGGATAGTGACAAAATGTTGGGTAACATGTGTTCACTTTGGTTTATTATGGCTAAGGAAATTGGCAAAGGCTTTAGAAAGGCATGAGGCATTAATTGACATTTTATTTATGAAAATAATGGAAATTAGAAGAAAGGGAAGGTGAAAGGTCAAAAGTTGCACGTGAGGAGAAAATTGAAGGAAAATAATGGAAAATGAAGAAAATAGAGGCGTCATTAATAAAGGATTATGAGGATTAGTTGACAAGCTTTTTCTCAGACTTTTGTCAGTTCAATGTTGGAGTTGTCTCTCCATTCTCTCTCTCATACTCTTAGACACTTAGAGTTTTCTTGGAGCTTTGTTGGAGGAGTGTGGCATACCTGGGATTTGGAGAAAGAAGGAAAATGAAGAGCAGGAAAGCACAAAGGGATAATATGATTAACAACTATAGTTGGATTTATTTGCATGTAGCAAGTTGCATGTATGGTTTCCTTGCTAGTTTTGGCATGCATGTCACATGCATGTGGTTTCCTGGTTATGAATTGTCAATGGCATGGACGATTGCCTGGATTGACAAAGATTTTTCCTATCCTTTCCGTTTCCTAGATAGCCATTGTGTTGTGGGAGTCTTTCCCTTTTGTTTTCTATTTGGTTCTCATGTTTCTTTGGTTGTGGGTTGAGTTATTAGTTATTGGATCCTTGGTTGGATAAACACGTTGGAGCCCTGTAACAACTTGGGTTGAGTTATTAGTCCTGGAGCCTTGGTTGGACAAATTCTTTAGAGCCCTTGGTTAGACAAATGCTTTAGAGCCCTTGGTTGGAAAAATGTTTTAGAGCCTGAGTTACTAGTCTTGGAACCTTGGTTGGACAAATGATCTGGAGCCTAGCAACAATTGTGGGTTGAGTTACTAGTCTTGGAGCCTTGGTTGGAACAAATGCTCTGGAGCCTTGGACAACTTGCGTAGAGACCAATCTCACAATGGTTAATGATGTCCAACCGTGAGGTGGAATCACTAGTTGAGAGTTGAGGTGGCTTGGCCTCTCGAAGCCCTGATTTGGTTTTGATGGATTTTTTCTATGAGATCCCACATTCATGCTTGGAATATGGCATGAGGGTGATTGGATGAAGAGAGATTTGGTTAAGCCAATTTATGGTCAGGTGGAACGTGGAAGTCCCAAACCTGGTTGTCCTTTGCATTCATTTATAAGAGCTCTTATTCTCCTTGGTATTCTATGGGTAAATATACTTGTTTATATGTGGTTTATATGGATGTTATATCCTTGATATTTTTGTTTTTTATATGTTGGTTATGAGTGAGTTTTATGACAATGATAATGTATGGCTCTCATCATGTTTTAGTTAATCATTGAATGTACAATGAATATGTGGCTTAATAGATTGTAAGAAAGTTATTGTGATGAGGCATCAATGCTTCTTAGTGATTCTCAGATAAGTATGAGACCCCTATGCTCAGATTTGTTGTTTAAACTTGTAGAATGCATATTTGTGACATGTTTGATAAAATGTCTGTCATGGCTAGTAGGGGTATACTCAAGTCCTCATTCAAGTATTTGCATCTGTATCATTGTTTTGATGTTATTTTTCATTTTTGGAAGTTTCATGGAGTTCTGGGTAGTGGCCTAAGTCATGGCCTTGAAAAAGTGGCACAAACTATGAAGTCGCTGGCACAAAACTACCTAGAAAAGTCCCCAGTCGCATGCATGCCTTACTATGGGAGCTACTGGAGGGTCCCAGTCGCATGCATGCCCATGTCAAGGGAGTGAATCAGGATTTAATGCAACAAAATTTTAGTTTATCTCAGGGGCTATTCACCTGGATGGGATGGATGGCTCTTGGGGGTTCTTTTGCTGGTGTAGAAGGTCAAGTTGTTTGTGTTTTGTCGGTTCCACTTCCTTAATTGATACATAGAGAGTTGAATCATATCATAGTAACTCTTCGTCACATGTTTACCCCATTTGGTCGATTACCTTGGTACATATGGGAGGAGGGTGTTACAAAGTGGTACCAGAGCATGGTTCAACACTTGAACTGGATGGGCGAAATGTGATTGTCATGCATACATGTCAGTTGCATATATGTCCTTATGCTTGTGGTCTATGTACTTGTTAGGTATGCATGGTAGTGGTCATTGTCACAGTTGTGTTTCCATGTAGGAGTTGATGATGTTGTTGTCAGGATGTGTTTGTCATGAATGCATGTCAGTTGTATATGCATTTTCTATGCATGATAGAGTTTATAGGTTGTTGTGCATGCATTGTTATGGTTATGGTTATGCATGCATAATAGGTTAGGTATGCATGTAGTTATGTCATCGTGATGTTGTTGCTATGTTATGATTCTAATGTGTTGACTAAGATAGAGCAGGAGATGCAGACCATCAGAGTGAGGTTGCAACACTAGACTTTGGGTTAAGAGAAGATCATGATACATGTATTGTATGTTTGGAATGCACGTATGTTAGTTAATGAATTTTTATATGCATTAAGGTTATATACATGTTTGTCATTTTATTATTGTTGTGGTTACATGCATGGTAGATGCTAGTGAATCAGTGTGGTCATATGCACATGTGTCGAATAGTCATGAATGATAATAACTTGTTATTATATGCATTGTTGTTGTTTTATTTTCGTTAACTTGATGGTTATGTTATATTTTAACTTGTTGATTATTATATGATAGTTAACTTGATGATTATGTTGTTGTTGATGAGTATGCTTTTTTCCTGGGAAAAAGGCGTAATTTTATTAATGAAAACAAAATTACATGTTGCATCGACTAAGAAACATAACATCATTTAGTCAATGACTAATGATAATCAGAAACATACAGTAAGCAAAGTAATGTACAGGATGGGAAAAACTAGGCTTTTCTCCCCTTCTTTTTCTTGACCTTTCATCATTCCCCTTGAGACGAAACAGAAGAGACAAGTGCAAGATGATTCCCAACATCTTATCTGGCATTGTCCTTGTCCTTGTCTGAATTGTCTCATGAGTGAATACACTTGTTTCCACTGGTGTCCCTTTCTTCTGTTATCATGTCTGATTTCACTAGATGGTTTTGAGTTTCAGTTGGGTCTTGTGGGGTTTCCTCCTATGTTTCAGGTTCCATTAGTGTTTGGTTATTACCCTTGGGTGGGGGTTCATCCTCAACATCACCCTCCTCTTCGGATTCTAGTGGGGAACATTGCAAACCTTTAGACTGTTTCCCAAACTTCTTCTTTCTTCGGGTGCTTTTTTTAGCTTCTGGACACGTGTTATGAAGGTGCCCTATTTGCCTGCAATTTCTACACCTGAAAGTGGTGTTCTCATAATCTAAAATTTGTGTCCAAATCCGCTTGTTGTGGATTAGGTGAATGTTGTTCGGTAAGCCTTTGTTGAGGTCTACTTCTACGAATATACATGCAAAGGTGTAGACCCTTTCCACTACTTGTTGGGTATCAGTCTTGATGTAATTCCCAACACCATTTATTATTGATGAGTATGTTATATGCTAAATTTTTGTTGTTATATATTAGTTATCTTGATGATTATCGTGTTGACCTGAATTGTTATGTGTAGATGGTTATGGTTATGAAATTTAGGTATGAGATGATATATTTGTGATATTGTGTTGTACTAATCTAGAATGTCTGTGCATATGTGATTTTTATGCATGAGTGACAATTGTTTATGAACTTATGAGGTGAACATGTTAGCTAGTTACTATTATGGATATCATGATCTTATTTATGTTTGGGTTGATATGTTGTGAAGATATATCATGCTAATCTAGATTGATTATGCAGATAATATAACCTCCCCTGAGATATAATGAGGTATAATTTTTCTTATGTCACCTATTTGGTGTTTGAGTGTTTGATGTCTATTATTTCATCTAGTTTATTTATCTAACATGATGCGTTTATAGTTTGTTCAAATGTTTGATTAATTGCATGATATAAGTATGTGTCTATAAGATTGCTTGAAAAAATGATCTTGTTATTGGCTATATTAACACGTATGTGTTGAGACAACTAGTATGTACTTGAGTGTAAGTAGGTGATAGTTGTAGCATTACGTCTTATGACTATTAGTTGATTATGACCTAGTTGTTAGACTTGGTAAATATTGATTTCAAATTAATATACATGATTTCTTGATATTTGGAACGTGAGACTGACATGTGTGAGCAGTTGTAAGGAAACATGCTTGGTATTAACATGGCAAAGTAATAGTTTATGTGTTTATATAACTAACAATTGGGTGATGTGACAATATGTAGTAAGACTCGATTGCAACAAGGTAAAAAGGTAAAGGGAAAGAATTGGGTGAGAATCCCTTTATCCTATGTTTGGAACCACAATTCCAAATGAATGAGTGCTTTGCATACATGAATTCTTCTTATACAACTAGTTTCCATTTATGGATGGATTTGTCAAGGGAATTGGAGTCCCTTGAGAGATGGCATGGACATGTTTGGTTACAAGGCAGTGTGCTTGGCACAACAAGGTAAGGTATTTAGTATGTTGTTATGTTTATTTATGCACTGACAATTATATTTTTATTGCAATATGATGTAGGGGATTGCATGGCAAAGAGATTGCCATGGAATTATGAAGAAGGCTAAGGTTGAGATTTCGTTTGGAAGCATTGGGAACCATGGGGATTGAGTCATGGTGTTTGTTTCCAGTCTTGTGCTTTTGGTCTTTTGTGATTTTTTGCACTTGATTTGCGGCTTTATTTATGTCCAGTGTATGGCCATATGACTTTGTTTGTGGTGTTGTATTGTTATTGGTTTTCATGGTTTTCTTCTTGATTGTTTGTTGTTATTTCCTTTCATGTTTTTTAGGGTATTAGGAATTGGTTGGGGAATGAGGAAGGGGAAGGAGGAAGTTAATGGAACTCGGGAGAGATGAATGAAACCCAACAAGTAATGTGAGACCTGGATGAAGCATGGTGCATGTGTAAGGGTAGTTTAAGGTAAGAATATGACAATTAATTGGACTGGTTGGTTCCATTGTGGTAAATGGACGGTGGTAATACAAACTTGAGAAAGGTAACCATAAAGGTAAAGTAAATGGATTTGAGGCATTAGATGCCTTGGCTATGGTGGGAACCGTCGTTCTCAATGCATGCTATGAACAGATAAAGGGAGTTCTCTTAACCTTGAACTTATGTTATTTGGTAATTATGTTGTGATCATGATTCATGACTATGCTGATGTTTATATATGTATACAAGTATGTATGTATGTCATTGTCTGACAAGGTCATCAGAAATAATGATTGTTTAATGCTAATATTTGTATGTATGTATGTTGTTTTCTAATGGGATCATGATTGTTTTATGCTAATGTTTATATATATGTATGTATCTATGTCAATGTCTAACAAGGTTGTTAGGGATCATTTTGTGGAGGAATGATTGCTTATGTAGGTGAAGGGCATGAAATAGGTTCTTGGTCTTATAGGGAATAAAGTAGGAAGAGTAGCCTCGACAAATTTATGAGTTCAGTATCATGTGGATATGAGTTGATATTATGTGTTTATATTATGCCTATGTTTACATTATGCACAGGTAATGTTGAGAGATACAACAACATAATGAAAACAACATGATCTGCGACATGCAAGGATAAGCATGGATGGCAGAGAGAAATTCGAAGAAAGGTTGCTTGGTAGAGACAATGCGGTTTTCGATGTGCAATGCTACTATTGTGTATATGTTGTGCATATTGTATATTCAGTGATTGTACCTATGGTGTTGAGTGTTGATTGTATATATGGTGTTGTGTGCATATTGCATATGCAGTGCTAGGTATAGATGGTGCTATGTACATGTTGGATATGCAGTGTTGTGTACATATTGTACTGTGTGCATGATGGATATGTGGTGCTGTGTGTATATGGTTGTCTATGCATGTTGGATATGCAACGTTGTGTACATATGGTGCTATGTACATATGGAGTTGTGTGCATGTTGTACATGTGGTGTTATGTACATATGGTGTTGTGTGCAGTTGGTGTTGTGTACATGTCGTGCATGTGGTGTTATGTACATGTGATGTCGTGTACATGTCGTGGATGTGGTGTTGTGTACATGTGGTATTGTGTACACCTTGTATAGGTGGTGCAGTGTACATGTGGTGTTGTGTACATGTTGTGCAAGTGGTGTCATGTACAAGTGATGTTATGCACACATTGTGCAAGTGGTTTTGTGTACAGGTGGTACTATGTACATGTTGTACATATAGTACTGGTGTACATGTGGTATTGTGTGCATGTAATATATGTTGTATTTCGGGCATGTGGTATTGTGTATGTGCATTGTGTAGTCATGGTGTCGTGACATGTGTACTCATAATGTTGTACTATGCGCACGTATGTGTATTGTGTTGTACACTAGACATAGGAGTATGTATTGTGTTGTGTTGTACACCGGGTGTAGGTGTATTTGTCGTGATGTATATCAGGTGTAGTTGTATGAATTGTGTGGAGTTGTATGTTCTGTGTGGGTGTATATGTTGTGATGTACATTGTGTATGTGTACATGATTAAAGAAAATAAAAAGGCACTGGGTGCTTGCCGAGTATGGTAACCAATTTAGTGCGTACGGAAAGGACAAGGACAAAGGAAAAGCAAAGGACTGATTAAAGGATAAGTATTGATATTTTATTTCAGTTTTATTATGCATGTGATCTAGTATTTTGGTTTATGATGGTTACTTGTGATTTATGCTTTTGATTATGATGGTTGTGTTTTGAGCTAACCGAAGGTGATACATTTATATATGATGATTTGATCAAACAACTAGTTTGACTTGTTGTGACAAGAGTAAACAGGATTGCAAGTGTACCTTATTGACAAGCTACCAATGAGGTATGATGTGAATTTATTTCAATTTATTTTGAATCTAATGGAAATTATGTGCTTGGCAGAGGAAAGTATGCAATGCTTGATTTGAGATGGTTGAAACAGACTGCAAGAATTAGCAGTGTCAGTGAAAGGAATTGGAACTAGAAGTAGTATCTTGGTAAAGCACTTCAAGAGCAGGGCCATTATGGGACACTGGTACCCAATAGTGTCCATTGATTTCCATGAGCATGTTATGATCAATATGATGGTTTCTAGGTAGGGATATGCCTTGGTTTTTGGACTTCCGATGTGAGGAAACCTTGCCAAGGGAGGGGTTGCCTGAGGGACTATGTAATAGAGAAGGGGATGCTCGCGGAACTTGGAAGGTGTGTTATTTCATAGAAGGGGATGACCAGATTTCCCAAGTGACCGTGTAATAGAGAAGGGAAGGTCAGGAAGGGTTTTTTTTCATTAGCATTGCTAGATGGAATCATATGCACATTGGGAGTGTGCCTTGGAACAATGAGTTGGTAACTATTCACTGAGGGTACAGTAGCACAAGATTGTAGCGCTGGAAATTGGATGCAGACTTTGACTTTGGCAGTGGATTCTAGACTTCCTAGGAAGGAGGTGAATCATGGTACTACTTTGATGGTGGAGGTGTGAGCCTTTGGATTCCCTTGTTGCTAATGCATACATCGTATCCTGTATTTACTAGTTGAGCAAACCTGCATATGTGTATATTATTGTAAATACTGTATCGAGCTAGATTTATAAATCTCCATAGACATTATGGTTATTTGTTGGTTAAATAAAATATGCATGAGTATATGTGGTTGTTATTGTAAAACTGCAATGAGCTATGTTATAAAGCTCCAGTAAGCAGTATGCTTGTCATGTTTTCAACAGTGGTCATTGTAAAAACTGCAATGAGCTGTGTTACAAAAGCTCCATGGGAAACATGCTTTGCTTTCAACAGTCTTGTTGGTTGTAGGTGTCAATGAACATCGAGGACGGTGTTCCCCCAAGGGGGAGGGTTCTGTAACAGCCCTGGTTAAAAATTCATGTAAAAAATATAAGACCATGGCCATGAGACACAAATTCCAAGATGAATGGTGGGGAAAAATCCTAGTGGGTGTTCACTTAGGTTTATTATGGCTAAGGAAATCGGCAAAGGCAATGGAAAAGGGTTTGGAAAGACACGAGGCATTAATTGGCATTTTATTTATAAAAATAATGGAAATTAGGAGAAAATGAAGGTGAAATATCACAGGTTGCATGTGAGGAGGAAATTGAAGGAAAATAATGGAAAATGAAGAAAATATATGCCCCATTAATAAAAAGGTTTATGAGGATTAGTTGGCAATATTTTTCTCAGACTTTTGTCAGTTCATTGTTGGAGCTCTCTATTCTCTCTCTCTCATACTCTTGGACACTTAGAGTTTTCTTGGAGCACTCTTGGAGGAGTGTGGCATACTTGGGATTTGGAGCAAGGAGGCAAAGGAAGAGCAAGAAAGCGCAAGTGAAAAATGGGGTCAACAACTACATCTAGATTTCTTTGTAGGTATCAAGTTGCATGTGTGGTTTCCTTTCTAGTTTTGGCATGCATGGAACACGCATGTGATTTCTTGGTTATGAGTTGTCATTCACATGGAGGATTGCCTGGATTGACAAAGTTTTTGCATAGCCTTGCAATTTCCTAGATAGCTATGGTGTTGTGGGAGTCTTTCCCTTTTGTTTCTTGGTTGGTTCTCATGTTCCTTTGGTTGTGGGCTGAGTTATTAGTTCTTGGAGCCTTGGTTGGATAAACGCTCTGGAGCCCTGTAAAAACTTGGGTTGAGTTATTAGTACCTAGAGCATTGTTTGGAAAAATTTCTATAGAGCCTTTAGTGGATTGAGTTACTAGTCCTGGAGCCTTGGTTGGAAAAATTCTCTGGAGCCCGACAACATCTGTGGGTTGAGTTACTAGTTCTGGAGCCTTAGTTGGAACAAATGTTCTGGAGCCCTAAACAACTTGGGTGGAGACCAATCTGACAATGGTTAGTGATGTCCAACTATGAGGTGGAATCTCTGGTTGAGGGTTGAGGTGGTTTGGCCTCTAGAAGCCCTGGTTTGGTTTTGATGGATTTGTTCTATGAGATCCCACATTCATGCTTGGAATATGGCACGAGGGTGATTGGCTGAAGATAGATTTGGTTCAACGAATCTATGGTTGGGTGGAACATGGAAGTCCCGAACCTGGTTGGCCTTTTCATTAATCAATAAGAGCTTTCGTCCTCCATGGTATTTTATGGGTAAATATACTTGTTTATATGTGGTTTATATGGCTGTTATATCCTTGATATTTCTATTGATTATATGTTGGTTATGAGTGAGTTTTATGACATTGATAATGTATGTCTCTCTTCATGTTTTGGTTAATCACTGAATGTAAAATGAATATATGGCTTAATAGATGGTAATGCAATTATTGTGATGAGGCATCAATGCTTCTTAGTGATTCTCAGATAAGTATGAGATCCCTATGCTCAAATATGTTGTTTAAACCTGTAGAATGCATATTTGTGGCATGTTTGACGAAATATATATCATGGCTAGTAGGGGTATATTTAAGTCCTCGTTCAATTATTTGCATCCTTATCATTGTTTCAATGTTATTTTCCATTTCTAGAAGTTTCATGGAGTTCTGGGCAGTGGCCTGAGTCCTGGCCTTGAAAAAGTGGCACATAATTTGGAGTTGCTAGCAAAGAACTACCTGGAAAAGTCCCCAGTTGCATGCATGCCTTGCTGTGGGAGTGAATGGAGGGCCCCAAACCTATGCATGCCCATGTCAAGGGAGTGATTGAGGCTTTAATGCAGTAAAATGCCAGTTTGTCTCAGGAGCTAGTCACCTGGATGGGATGGATGGTCCCTGGTGGTTTTGTTGCAAATGTAGAAGATCAAGTTGTCTGTGTTTCGACGGTTCCACTTCCTTAGCTGACACATTGGGAGTTGAATCATATCATAGTAACTCTTCGTCACCTATTTACCCTGATTGGCTAGTTACTTGGGTAGATGTGGGAGGAGGGTATTACAATATAGAAGGAACGTGAATAGATAAATGAAAATAAAACTTTATAATATTTTTTGAGTACATGGACTACATCATGTGGTATGAGAGCAAGGATAAGGAGATGAGTGAAGATTTCGAGTTACTATTAGATGTAGAAGCATATGGATCACATGTATAGATTGCCCTATGGATTAAAATACTTATGGTTTACAAAATTAAAGGTTGCAATTTTGGACGTTATGGAAGCTAGACTTTGTGATAGTTGGTGTAACTATTAAAAATGTTTAGCATGTGGATCATGTCACATTAAATGTGTATACATCGAATGCTAAACTCATGAAAGGGAACTAGATTATGTGTGGAGTGAGTAATCAATATAATTTTATGCTTGGACAATGCAATCAAGTGGAATATTTTGTTAGAATTGATTCCTATGTTTGGTTCAACATTGATCTTTATTGCAACTCGTTCTATCTCCTCAAAATGAACTACTCTCTCTACAAATTGGAGTTAGATCATATCAAAGCATGGAAACATAGACAAATCACACAAATCTTCAACGTAGATTGTTCTTGGCTTGATTATTACTTGTTGATGTTTTTTTTTTTTTTTTTTTTTTTTTTTTTTTTTTTTTTTTTTTTTTTTTTTTTTTTTTTTTTTTTTTTTTAATTTTATTTTTCTCTATGAAGGGAAAAGAGACCAACATTGAGAGAAAAATCTTGTGGAGAACAAGAAAGACTCTCCTCTTTTTTTATAGAGGTGGTTCTCTTCTTTCAATATATGGAATATTATCATATATGTCTCCTAGTGAATATAATGGGTGAGTGCTAAATAAAAAACCCCAACAAGTATTACAACAAGGCTCTTATATACAAATAATTTTCATTTACTAGGCCTACTTTCAACAAATATTTTTCCTTCCTTTTAAAATAATGTAAATCCAGGATCAACTATGAGTTTGTAAGATGAAAGAAAAATAAAATGGATAGGTCATCAAATAACTTTAAATGATTGTTGGGTTAATATGAAACAAAGTTGTAAAGTATCACGTGCACGAGAATCCATTGATACATCACCACATAAATCCACTTGAATAGTTCTTTGTAGGAAATTTTAATAAAATCCCAATGTGACAAGTTTAACAATGTCCAAGATTATTAGATAATTTGTAATTAAACTACATTTGTTATTTACACTAAAATGTTATAAAGGTTTTCATAATAATGGAGAAAACATAATCAATCCCACACTAATCGAGTTTCTCAACATACATAGAATGATCTACCAGAAAGAAATATGAGAAGAAAAGATGAAAGGGAAAGCCAAGTTGGTTAATTAACAAAACTCTTTAAAATGAAAAAATCACCTTCAACAAAAACCCAACAAAGAAAGCTTTAGCATCAAAATTAGGAGCCAAAAGTTTGGAGCCTTTCGCCTCTCTTGCAATGTGCTTGACATCCTTTTTAAAATATTATCTTTGTCTTTGTAACTACTTTAAGGTTAGTTTTTTCCATCTTGTTTTAGTTGAATAAAGATCCCTTTTTAGAAATATGCAGTTAGTAATTGGTTCTCCAAGCTTGATCCCGGTTCACGTATCACAAAGTTCCCTTTTTATGAGTCATTTAAAAAATAATAATTAGGTGAGATACCCAAACTTTTTTTAGACCATTCTTTTATTTTTCTAGCGTATCTATTATTTTTTCCTTAGAGAACATTCCCAATATGTTCTTCATTCTTTTATCTTTCAAATGAGCTCTCATTTGCTAAAAATGAACACTCAAAACTCAAGTTATGACCTTCAAAAGTTCATGACTCGACCATCGTTGATCTATGCGAAATGACTTAGCAACTATTTATCTGCTCCAGGTAAATCTTGGCTTTTTTTATTGATAAATCCGCCCTATCTATCCCATGTGCATTATGTGAGAGTTTCAAAAATGATTCATAAAGAAATGGATTCCTCATATTACCGTGTTGAGTCATTGCCTAATCATTTATGTCCATTCAGTGTGTTCCAAGTGTCACCCCATGTTATGTCCAACTAGCTGCCAGGTGTCATACCGTTCATGCATGATGTACTTTATGGTTGTCATCAGTACTCAATCATCATGTTGAGTCATTGCCCAATCATCTGTGTCCATTCGTTGCGTTTCAAGTGTCACCCTATGATATGCCCAACTAGTTGCCATGTGTCATAAAGAGATATGCCAAAGTTACTTAGGATAAAGAGGATGTGATAAATATTAACAATGCCAATGTGAGCTGCAATACACTGGAAAATAAGATAAGTTTGAAAATAAAAGTAAATAAGGGTAAAATTGACTAAGAATAAAACAAGCATGTGAAGAAAATGTATGAAGATAAAAATAAATAATAAAAGGCTAAGTGTGGAAGCTAGGGTTGTGTGGATGAAAATGGAAAATAAATAAATCACATGAATAATGTAAATAATGATAAAAGGGGAAATAATGTAGATATGTGGGGAGAAATAGTGATATATTTGGCATATGACCTTCTTTTTTGATTATGTGAAATGTTGGATGAAGTTGAGAAATAACACTATCAAATGAAAAGATAAACATTAACGATTTCTTTCTTTTTGATGTTTTTTCTTTCTTCTCTCTATTCAAAGGAAGAACCATCTTAGCTACAAATAAAAAGATAAACATAAGAAATTTCTCTCTTTATGATGTATTTTCTTTTATTCTTTTTTGTTTAAAGGAAAAACCATCTTGGTTTCCCTTACGTGAAGAAGATCTGCAATATTCAAACTGTGTAGAAACTTGTTGTTTCACAATCACTTGATTTGATGTGTGACATGAAAACACATTAACATTTCTATGGTGCATTTTCTCTTCATGCTAGGCTAGGCAATGTTAGTAGTTAATTTTTGTTAGAAACAATAAATGTTTGAATCAAAGTACTTAATTTGATCGAGCCAACACATTCGTAAATATATCACTGTGGAACTACTTACATATGGATATCAATATATATTGTGCTATTTATCCATTAATACACGAGGGTTGTATATGCCACTCATGAGATTTAAGCAAGTACAAAATCCAACAAATAGCATTACTACCCCACGCATTAATGGATAGATAGCACAAGATATATTGGTTACCATTGCATATAAAAGATTGAGACAAACTCTAAGGTAAATCTAAATGGTTGCTGCAGCTTTACAACGCAATAAAACCTACTCACGCATACTTTCAATGGATTGAATCCAAATTGAAGATAAATATTTGATTCTTTAAAGTCAAAATTTTAATTCATGGTGTCTTACTAAGGTTTTAATGCCAAAAACCTTGACTCCTTCGAGAAGCAAGCCTATCTCTTGGTCACAAAGATGAGTTAGAGCTAGATGTGAGGTTTAAACGCTGTAAAAACTAGTTGAAGAGGCATACAATTCCAAATTCTAGTGGTTTATACTTGTAGATTTTAGTCAAAAGAGACATGTCAAATGATGGACATGGGCTACAGAAATCTAGCCACCGGTATGGTACTAATTGATTTGGATTGCGTGAGTGATTAATGGGACATATATTCATACTTAGAACCTGGAAGAGTGGAGAAGGTAGCAATCCAACAACTCTAAAAAGGTGTGGCAATCCTATATTTTTCCATGGTTACAAATTTTATACGATCACTTTTTAAGTTTTAAATGACATATAAAGTATGATTTTAAAAACATGGGATATGGCTTTATAAAATATATGGAGGAATAATTAATATGTTAAACAAGGTATGGTGTAGTGTCATTGGTTGAAAATGTTTTTGTTAAATTATTGGTATGACGAGGGGAAGTAAGTGGCCTACCATGATCTGAAGGGAAGTTATACTGGAAGAAACTTACCTTCAATTTTATTTATTATTATTATTATTATTATGATGGGTGATTTAAATCAAATTCATTATTTTATATGAGAAGTTTAAGAAATTATTTATTTATTTATTATTATTATTATCATTATGGGTGATTTAAATCAAATTCATTATTTTATATGAGGGTTAAAAAATTATGTATTGAAGTTCTTTTATGAGTTTTGCTGATGAGTTGAGAGATTTTGGTCATGGAGTTTTGGTAAGGAAATTTAATTAAATTAAATTAATAAGTTTTAGTCTATTTTTGTTAAAGTGAACTTGAAGATAAGTTAAGTTCATGCCAGTCAATTTCCTTTATTATGAAATGAAATCATTAAAACGATTAATGGTTAAGTTTATAAAAAAATAATAATAATTAAAACAATAGTAAAAGTCTCATTTGGAGTAGAGTAAAAACAAAGGCAAGAGTATTGGAGTTTAATAAAAGCTCATAATCATTAAGTTATTATTGTTGTGTTGTGTTAAGAAAGGTGTATATTTAGTGTTATCTTATGCCAAAGGTTTATTGTTAAGAGTTTGTGGAAAGCTATTTGATATGACAAGTCATTGTCAAATGCAAAAAGTCTATTTGCATCAAGTTTGAAGTCACTTTAAAGTGAAAGTCAAGTTGAGCATGTAAAATAATAGGGGTCTTGTAGCACCTTAATCAACTCCAACAATAAACATATCCATGAAGAATATTGCAGATACAAAGATTTTGTGAATGAAGTAGAACGATGAAGATGTTGACTCGATGACATAAATGAAAAGTAAAGAAAAGTGCAAGTAGAAAGAAGAATATTTTGGTGTCAAAAAGAAGTCCTCATGCTAGTGAAGCTTTAAAAAGGAAGAGTAAGGAACAAATAAAGATCATAGTGAAGGTCCAAGGGGAATAAGGACCAACAGAAATACCTATAGGCTAGGTTTAGAGGAAAAACTAGCTGAGGTATTGTTTTGGCAAGGTTATACATACTTGCTACATAGGAGAGGCTCATCGCAACCTGCAACAAAGGTGAGCATAGTGAAGCTAAATAAGTGAAGGTTTTGAGAGAAGTTACTTTCCATAGAAAAATAAAGAAAAATTGAAGAAAGAGAAGAACAAGTGTGAAGGAGAATTTGTAAAGATGGTACTCAAGATAAGACGCATTAGAAAAAGTCATAGAAGATAATCAACAACAGAGGCATTGATGATAGAGATGAAGAACATGAAAGAACATTTGTAAGCCATACAGATAACTCAAAGAAGAGGGGTTAAAGTGGGTCTCATAAGTGACGAAGAAGAGACACAAGAAGACATGGTAGTAAAAGAAGACCAAGAACGTGTATAAGAAAGGATTGAAAAAGCAATTTTGAAGGTAATTTCCAAATCTCGGTTATAAGTTCCTATGTATGAAGGAAGTCTTGATGTAGAAGAATTGATTAATTGGATTACATCCATGGATAACTATTTTGAATACGAGGAATTAAAAGATAATAAGAAGGTTAAGTTTAATGTTACAAGATTGAAAGGAAATGCTTCATTATGGTGGGATAACATTCAAAATGACAGAAGAAATAAAGGCAAGCAACAGATCACATCATAGGATAGAATGGTAGCTAAGTTTACATGTAAACATGATCTTTATATGTTTACATGTAAACTAACTAGAATAATAAGGACAAACATGTAAATACATTACATGCTTGAAGGAGACACTGAGAGACACCTATGTGGCCTTCTCTAAATTAAAAACCCTTGTTCAAGAATGATAAACACGTAAATACTTTACATGTAAGAATTTTTTCAAATTCTTTGTATACAACCAATTAAATAGTCTTTTTTTCTTGTAGACATTTTGTCAAACATTTTGTATGAAATCAAATAATAAACATTGCTTTGGTTCCACTTGTAACATACTAATTGAAATATACCACTCAACCATGCAACTTTTGATTTTTGTCTTTGAAGTATTTTATGAAATTGTTTGTAAGCAAATTGCAATAAACACCTTTAACACATTTCTTCAAATGCTTTGCATGCAAATATGCATAAAAAACTATAACAATACTATCATACAACAATGCTAACATACAACAATAATATTCCCATCCACAAAACAACATTTTTATTGGGGAATTTCACCAAATAGTTTGTATGCAATGAATAATTAAACCATTTAGGCATCTCTTCAAACACCTCATGCAAACTAATATAGAAACTTCCTCAGAGCATATCTCCTAAATTATAGCAGTACAAGTTCTAAAAATTGAGCCAGATGACTAGTGGGAGTTCCCCTCACTATGGTCCAAGTTTCAACGTTTGGAATCTCCAAGATGAAAGTTACAACAGAAATTCCAACATGACCTGTTTGATGCATGGTTTTAGGAGCATCTAGTAAGCTCAAATTCATGTGATCATATCTCCTAAAATATTGACACCCAAAATATAAAAGTTGGACATGATGATGAATTTCCCCTCACTGTGGTCCAAGTTTGAGCTTCTGGAAGCTTCCATAATAAAATTTATAACAAAAAATTTTGCATGCCCACTTTAAATATGCATTTAAGAAGCCCAACTTCCTCTATTCATATTTCCTAAAATCTCGTGATCCAAGATTTGAAAATTTGATCAGAGGATTAACGAGATTTCCTTTCACTATGGTCCAAATTGTAATTTCTGGAACCTCCTAGAAGAAATTTATATTGGAAATTCCAACATGACCAATTTAAAGAAGAATTTAGGAAGTTTATCTTCCTCAACTAGTGTTGTTTAAAATTTAATACATACAAAAAACTACAACCAAATAGTATAACAATTGAAGTCATGATAAGTTTGCTGAAGGGTAAATGCATTTACATATAAATTTGCTAAAAAGAGTAATTGAATAATCATGCATGTCACTAAACCATCTACGCGATAAATATCATTAACATAGAAATAAATATTTATTTACTGCAACTCGAAAAACACTGGAAACTGAAGTAGAGTGAGCCACGTCCCCCCCAATATAGGCTCAATTATGGTACAATTTTCGCACAATTGGCCACCCTCATGCTAGATCTTGATTCCTTGAGGAGAACTTAACTCGAAGGTATTTCACACATTCAAATTGAGACCACATTTTAACACCAAAAGTGTAGGCCATTCTCCTTCACACACACATAGGAAAAATTAGTGATCAACCTTTCCATCGTTAACCAGTCTCACATTCACAAAAATACCATGCAGGTTTGTAGAACACAAGGGATTCCTTCTTCGATCTTTGCAGTCCCTCAACCCTCCCCTCCTCAGTGCTTTATGTGCCACACACAACCAAGACCATTCCGAGTCCTCAGAGCCATCTAGTCCAAAGAAAAATCACTGCAACACATTCATTTCCTATCACATAAGATGTCACTCACAACTCTTAACCATTCATAAGGTATGAAATTCTCTGGTATCTATCACCAATCCTTTTTCCAACTCGAATTGTCTAAGTGAGAGAGAGAGATTAATATAAGAGAGAGAAACTAGAAGCTTAAGAATCAACTCTACGTTAAGTTACCCCCCTCCCCAAGGTATTATAATATGTCAGTTGTTCCCTTTCCTCAACTCTAGCATTTTTATTAATAAAAGTAAACATTACATCATATAATAGAGTTTGACATCATAACATCAATGATAGCACCCCATCATTATATGTTTTGAATTACACTATAAAATTTGGGGTGATGAAAGGGGTGTCACAATCCCCTCCCCTTTTAAGGAAGACCATCCTCGATGTTCTACTATATGTAGAACCATCCTATGTCGAAGAAGGAATATACCAATTTCATATTAGCAACATTTTACATGTCTTTAGTTTCCACTTTGAGCGATGCCATTCAATTTTCATAATCTAGTTACCTATAGACCTCCTAGCATTCCAAGACATTCCTTCATAGTTGTTCATTTCTTCAGAAGGATTCCATAGGGAACAAGTTCAACTCATTGTTTTCTTAGACATGCCAAATTCATTCATGATCCCAATGAGTATGTACATGAATCTTTGAAAAATAATTCATTCAAGTCTCCCTTTCCTTCAGTCACACACCTTCCAAGTTCATGCATCCCCTTCTCTTCCTCCTCATTTCCTCAGGTGATCCATTCCTTGGCAAGGCTTCCTCATACAAGAAGAGTCTCAAGGTTTATGGAATCTTATAACCGATGCATCCTTGTGGCTTGATCTAAATAACGTAGAACATTTGTCATAACATAACTCATGGTGATCAATCCATGTCATACGGTTCCAAAGTTACCACGATAGCCTTGGATTTTCATCTCAACAATCGTATTCTTCCTGGCTAGATCATCATCTCACCTGTAACATAAGCATGCAATTTCCGTGAGATTAATCATAATAATTTAAAACAAATATTCTTCCTTTTTCTTTTCTTTTCCAAATTTGCTTCATATGGGAATCTAATTCCATAAATATGGGATTCTTCTCATGATGTTTGACTCTTTCATATGGTAGTACTCAACCTTGATTATCATAACCAAGGCCATTTCAACTGCAATCTATACTTTCAATCAACAATAAGTGTTCATACATAAAATCTGTTTGTTGCAAAAATTATAACATCCCCTGAAGTGATCTCATAATTATTATATACATAATAATTCAATCAATTTCAATTGATTTAAAAATAAATTAAAATGAAACTATCATTTCCCTATTTATTTGCATCACAATCATTCCAAGCATTCCATAATGTATTCAAACATTTATTCCAACAACCAAAGGGTCAAAACTAAAAGATACATATCTCTAAATTCATGAGTAATTAGCTTCCACTTTGCTTTGCAGGATGAGGGATTCATGCCACTCATTCCACAACTCAAAAATTTCTCCAAATGATTAGAAGTTATTTATTTTCATGACATTCAATCATGCAACTGATTGTCTCATACAAGCATGCATGCACTTAATGCACCAAGCATATGTACCATCATGATTCATCATACGAGTGCCATGACCAAATCATGCCATAGTAACTCATAGATACATCACAAAGATTCTAGAAATCTTTACACGCTAAAGGCTTCTTACCTTTGTCATAACTCACTATGTATTAATGACAAACTTGCTTTGATATATCACCAATTCCATGCAATTTTCATAATAACTAGGAAAAACCAATCTTTCAATTACATCTTCCTTACTAACAAACTCAACATTATATGATAGAATCACTTGTCTGAAACTTAAAAACTATTGGGCCAATACTCATGGACTCATGAACGCAATTTCAATCCCTACATTTGCTTCATACATCCCACATTTTCATGCATTATCTCAATGGATTAACAAACATATTTTATCTCATGAGTGTATTATTCATTCATTTAATCTTTTTTCAACATGGAAACTCAATGCATGGACACATTATTAAAATTTTAATAAATCTTTTTTGTGTTAATTTTTTTTTTGTCTTAACCATACCCTTTCTTGGGCATCCAGGCAATACGTGCATTAATTTGAAAAACAAAAGACACCAATTTCAGCGGAAATGAATTCTTACCCAATTCCTTTACCTTTTTAGATTTGCTTACTACTTTCCCTATTTACCTTACTATCACATGCATCCTTAGCTAAGAATTTTTCAATAACTCCAACTAGCTTCTTATCATACTTGATCTTGCAACATTCAACAACCCCTGAAATGATCTCAACCTCACATATTAGTCACAACTTTATCATTTCATCTGCTTACACACAAGTTTCAATGAATATTCATAAATAAAATTTGCATTATGTACCTAATTTACTGTAACGTCCCACCCCACATTTACCTGCTTCTACAAGACCTCAGGGTATATGTGAAACATAGTGCAACTATGACATGGCTTGGCCTCCTAGCTCCAATTAAGGAAGAGGTGCCTACAATTGAGACTTATTGACCACAAACTGACATCCTACATGGACCACAGATCACCCAAGAGCTGAAGAAACAACCTAGGTGGTCAATCCCTGAGTTGGAACTTTGTTTAAGTGACCTAGACTCCCAACCACATCCTTGACACTTCTTGCATGCAGTTGAAGGCCTCCAACCACACTCACAAGCCTTGCTCCAAGTGGTTGTGACATAAATTTCTCAATTTAGTGCTTGTGGTCCCAAGATTTGACCCACAATTCCAAGTCAACATATAGACCCTTGCCTAGAACTGTTTGAGACTTCTTAGAATGATAAATGACACAAGGAAAATGCTAAACATTCAAAAATTGACAAGAACTTGACCTAACTAGGCCTAGCCATGACAATCATTTTGTCAAACACATAGTGAACATAAGAGCTACAGGTCATGAATGCATATCTAATCATAGGAGTTTGAAACTTAGCTGATAATCACCAAGAAGGTATAATGCCCTCCCATAATAGCTGCAATAACTCTTGTTATCCCCTGCATTCATTAACCATCAAATACTTATTAAATTTTGAACAAAGCCATAGATAAAGAAAATTACAGATCCATGCTTACAACCAACATATAACTATATTATTAACCATAACAAAACACCCATCAAATCACCATAATAACAAATACAAATTCTCATAAACCATAATAAGAAAAATAACACTTATTAACTCATGCAAAATCCAACCAATTCAGGGACTTCCACGTACCATCCGACCATAGATCGGGTTGAACTAAATATTTCTTTTATCCAATCACCCCCATGCCATATTGCAAGCATGAATGTGGGATCTCAAAACATAAATGACCAAGGATTCCCGAAGATTAAACCACCTCCACCCTTAGGCTATCGTGATCTTGCCAAAACTAGTCAAGAGATCACAAAGCCTAAAACAAGCTTGGATGCTTCATAATTTCTTCACCAACACCTTGAGGAATTTACCTGTCTCCACCCACCTGTCAAGGATTTCCTGAATATTAAACCACCTCCATCCCCAACCTTTGGAAATTTTCCTGATACTACCTCACCTGGTTCCAAAACTTTTTGGCAATCTAAAGCTCAACTGAGAAAATAATCCCATCATACAATGGCTATCCAGGAAATTGAAAGGAAAGGCTATACCATTATCAAACCTGGCAAGATCCATTCCAATGACAATAAATGAACCAAATAAACCAATGCATGTACCATGCATTCACATATCAACTAGGAAATCACACATGTAACCTATTACCTGCAAAATCCTCTTGATGACATTACCTGGTCCAACCTTCCTTGCTTGTCTTTTGCTTTCCTTTGCTTTCCTTGTCCTTCCTTCCTTGCTTGATTTCTCCTCTTGGTGCTCTTCTCTCTCTGAAACTAATTCCAAATCCAAACTGACAAAAAGCTATGAAGTGATCCGCAAAATCCTTTTTATTATTGATGCCTCTAATTTCTTCATTTTCCTCTATTTTTTTGTCAATTTCCCTCTCATGCAAATTTGTGACATGCCATCTCCCTTTTCTCCTATTTTCCCTTTATTTTCATAAATAAATACCAATTAATGCCTCTTTTCCTTTGCCAATTTCCTTAGCCATAAATAAACTGAAAGTGACACCCATTAGAATGCTTTGCCCAACATTCAACTTGGAATACGTGTCCCGTGACCTTGGTCTTATTTTGCCTTTACTAACCTTTATTACATGAACTTTTAACCTGGGGTTGTTACATATCCCTCCCCCTCAGGGGAACACTGTTCTCAATGTTCTATGACACTTATGACTAACAAGACCGCTGAAAACCAAAACATACTATCCATAGAACTTTATAACTTAGCTCGATTTACTATTTACAATACCAACCTACTAAAAAGAAAAACCAACATGAAAAAGATGACAACATGATAATCATACCACTTATTGGATATTTATAACATAACTCATTGCGATATTTACAATAAAAACCATACATACATATGTACATATACCAAAAACTCATTTGCCTTCTGTTGACGGTGTTGGACCTGCCAACATGTCAAGGGGATCTCCCCGGTAAGAAGTCCCAATTAGACCTTAGACCGTTTGATGTAGGAGTCCCAGCAGTGGGTCATATGGTAATGCCTTGACTGTGATTTCGCACAGAGGCAAGTAAGATAACTCTGTTGGTAGCAAAGGTGTGACAACTGCAGTGAGTCAAGGAAGGTGCATGAGAGGTTCTAACACACCGGGGTTGGGATGAGTGCGCCCGTTGGAAACCTGTGATAGCACGCAGTTAAGAAGGGAACACATGAGCGAATATGCATCACAACATGGAAGGCAAGTTACCAAGAAATCCAAAGTGATGGTTAAACCAACAACACATTTAAAAAAGATTCATACATACATACACAGATAGCTATACATGCATGTGTAAGCAAACCAATACATATATCATTTAGAGTAAACTAGATAGCATAGAATACAATACAACATATGCATGAAATGTGCTAGCTCTTGCTATATTAAGAAGTGTAAGTTCCAGTCATAAAATACATCCAAGTCCAACCACTAGCTCTGATAGCAGAACGTTATAGCCACAACCATCTGCTCCTCCAAAGAGATGTACTAGCTCTGCAAAATGGAGAAGCCAAGGGGTGTTACAATACTGTCCAAGATTTCTCCAAGATAGTCTTATCAGAATCTTGGCTGACCAAAAGCATTTACAATGAGTTATGAGGTTCTATTTATATCAAAGGGTGGGGTGACCCTTGACATCCCCCTTTGTGACACTTCATCTGCCCTCATGACTCTTCATCTACTCTATGACTGTTACATCCAACTATCAACACTTGAACTTCCACTTGACATGACATTACATTACAATGCACATGTGCTCATGTGAGACAAAATGGTTTGAGCAAGCCATGCAAGACATCATTAAAACTCGGTTCATTATGGTGAGACCAACTCTTTGACATGCTTGTTATGGTGAAGGTGGTGAGCTGATGCCAAGCTTGGTTGTTGTGATGGTGTGCATGCACCCCATGGTGACATCTTGCTGAAGTGAACTCTTGCCTCCATTGCTTCTGGGGGCATTGGTATGGCTCCTTCATCCAACTCGTCTACTAGCATGCACATGGTCTTCTTGGGTGAGGATGAACCGACAACATACTGATGCATATTTTTCCTGTTGATCATCCAATGTGTGCTGGTGGTCATGCGCATAAACTATCAACTACAAGTTCGGATCCAGTCGGACTTGCTTCTTATCCTCACCTTGGTGAGTGTGCTAAATGGGTGGGATTGCATGCGTGCACACAATGACGTGCATGCTGCTACATTCCCTTACATGCGATCAACAACACTGCTCACCTTGTCTGCTCCGTGCTAGCTATTGGGATGGATCTATAACTTGTACAGGTGCAGTTTCATTCGTGAGTGCATGTTGCGCCCCTACTGTTCCTGTTCCTGCTGCAACTCATTTGCTTGTTTGTGCAACTCATGTTCTTCCTTGAGTTGCTGCTTCAGCACATGCAACTCCTTCTTTGTTCCATTATTTGTCTTCGCATGATCTTCATGTCGTGCCATCACCTCATAGCCTGAGTATCTAAAGTTGCTTTCATCACCAATGGATCTACTTGAGCTTGCAACTTTGTTCCGCCTCTATGTTGTCAAAAACCTTCCTCTTTCATTCATTGCATCTGGTATGATACCTTCAACTGTTGTTCATGATGCTTCTCGCTATGATGTTGCTGCCGTCATATCTTGATGTCCTTGTCTATGAACAACTTGATGTCTTCGTGGGTAGGAAAGTCCATAGACACTTGATCAATTGCATCCCCAAGTGTGCTCTAAACAATTTCTTTGACTCTACTCCCTTGGAAACCATTGTACCTGTACTGCTGAGAGGCAGATGAAAACTTGCAATACCTGGAGACATGACAACACTCATGGAAAGCAACCTGTCAGTCGAAAACCAAAATGAACTTGAGAATTGACTTGCAACATACATGTGTGACTGATCATGAAGGTTGCATAATTTCCGCTGGGAGGTTAGGAGAATGACTGCCAAGACTGTGCAAGGCACAGTCTGGGTTATTGGGAGGCTGAATGGCTGCTGGAACAGTGCAATGCACAATCTAGTCTTGCTGCTGACTGCTGGAATTGTGCAAAGCATAATCTCAATTGGCAATGGTTGCAGGCTCAATGACTGCATTGCACAAATTTCTGGACCAACAATCACTGTCCCTTAGAATTGCAAAATGTAAGACTAGAGGATAGTCACTGGGCTAAAATGTGCATTTCTTGAGAGGAAGACAAAGCCTTCCCTCTCAGGATTGTACAATGCTGTCTTGATGAGGAGGAGTTTAGGCCAAAGATGCCTAGACTTGTAAATAGAGACTGAAAGTGAATTCATGGTGATACTGAGTGTAAGCATAAGTGAATGATCGTGCATGAAAATAGTGAATGAGAGATCCAAAAAACGAATCATGCATGTGGGTGAGGCAAGTCGCTAAATCGACGACCGTTCATGAGAAACAATTTCATGCACGCAACAACAGTGAGATATTAACGAAAATTGAAATGGTGCTAGTACAAGCTAGTATGTATCAAAACGACAACAAGCGCTCATTGAAATCAAGCAGACAACATTCATACGAAGCGAAAGACAAAAAGCACCAGAAATGCAACACAAGACATGGAAGGCAAGCTTACCCCAAAACAACTGAAGTGAATGCGCCGACAGCTCCTAGATGTGATGTGGGATGTCAGGACTGCAAGGTTGATGTGAGGAATGAGCTCTATAGTGTCTGATTGATGAGTTTTGATAAAATCAAGGTTGTGACATGCTTGCCACAAATTTAGGGAAAGCAACACTTAGTGGGAGCTTTATGAAATGATCCTTGCATGTAGTCTTCAATTGCCAAAAATAGGTCCCTGAAACAAGGGATGCCTTTGCATGCTGCCTTGGGAGAAGCAGCCCATGCATGCAAGTCTGTTTTGCTCAGTCTCGAAGGGAACCAGTCAACTCAGCTGCACATGCAAGAGGCTGCTCAATTAATGGGATAAAATGTGCATTTATGGCTGGGAGCTAGGCTGGTTGCTTAGAATATTTGCATAATTATTGGGTAGAGTAGTTGATTACTGCCCAGATTTGTGCAAATTTTGGGCTGAGTAGCCTAGTTAGGAAGGGTTGCGCAATTTTTTTGGGTGAAGCTTGCTCAACATAATTGTGTAATTCTGGGGCCTAGTAGGCTGCCAGTTAGGATTGCACAATTTCTAGAGGGAAGGCTAGTTTCCCACCAGATTTGCACAAATTCTTGAAGGAGATGCTTAGCCTGCTGCTGGACCAAGTCCAGATGAACAACCTGTGAGGGTAATGCATCAAGGTATGATCAACAGAATGTCTTTCTGCAAGAAAATCACTGGAGCTTGTGTACTTGACGAAGCTAGACATGTTGTTGTGAAGGTCGCTATGGAGGCTACAAAACGAAGCCATGGAAAAATTTTGGAGAGTGGTTGTAGCCGCTACAACACTTGGCGACACATTGACAGAACTCCAACTCTATGAATGAACCTTGTTCTTGAAAAGCAAGTCTAACACCTCCAGAAGTATTGTTTAGTTCTCAGTTCATCTTGGTTTCCACACTTGCTTGATTGTAAGATGTAGCATCTGCCAAGATCTTGGTCAATTAACAAACATTCTAATCCCAGTCAACATAGTTGTTTCAATTAGGGTCGAGGGGTATATTGGTGAATAAGAAATATAGTTGTCAGAGTCTTAGTTTCATCTCTGGTGTTGCTATGCTGCTAGTAGGCCTAGACAGTACCCCAATGGAGTCACATAGGAACACATGCATGGATTCGCTGCGAGCGAGCTTGGTCAGTACCCCGACAGAGTTACTTGCATCACCTCTCTATGCAGGAAGCCTTTCTCTTCTTTCACCTTATTCATTTTTCATTTTTTTTTTCAAAATTTTTTCACTTTTTTATTTTCATAACTGTGCATAGCACTTATTCATTTTAGAGGCAGAGGAGGGATCCCGACCTATTCAGAGCAGAAGAGGTTGTTCTAGTAGAGAAGTAGTTTATTATACCTTTGACGTGCCTGTTAAGGCTTTCCCCCTCACCTTACTCTACTTGACTAAGCTGACAAGGGTTAACCCAAAAACAACCGACTAAAGTAGGTGATACTAGTTAGCATGAAAGCGTTGTGTTTTCGCCGAGGTTCACTTCGAATAGTACGTATTTTACTTTGATGTATCATGAACTGAAAGAAACAATTTCTTCATATAGAGGTAAGATGACAAATAACCAAGTAGTGATAGCTCCACAAGGCCTCTTGTAATTTACCTAGCTTGTTTCAAGAGTCATACATGGTTTCATGCGAAACTAACCTATGAACAAAACAAGTAAATAAACAACAAAGCAAAGAAGAAGCAGAAGCAAAAGCGAGAAAGCAAACAAGTGAGCAGAAAAACAAACCAACAAAGCAAGTAAGCAAACAAGCATGCAAGAAAATAGACTGAAAGCAAACACTACTCCTACTCCTAAGCTAAAGGTGCATGGGCCATCTCACGGGAAGTGATACTTCCAATGTAGCCACTGACGCATTGGTTGACCCACGTTGGTGAAGGCATGGTTCACGTACAAGACAACTATGTGAAAGAACAAACAAGAAAGATATAACAATGAATACAAACACACTCTAAGTCTAAAAGTGTCCATAGAACAAAAATGAGTGAAAGCGCATGACATGCATTATGTGGAGCTGCAATGGTGCTGTGCTACACTACATGCAGATGTTGAGTGTATGCATTCTCTTGACTGTGACAAGCAAGCAAAGGTGAGAAAGGTAGATCACTTACGTCATGCATGTGTGGTTGCTGTGTAAGATTCCTCCGACGCATGAGCGATGGGATCGTGTAGTTCAAGTGGAGGAAGAAAAATCTAGGTGTTTGGTTGATCTTTAATGCAAAGAAGAGAGTGATGAGGAGCCTTAAGTGTTTCAACAATTTCCTAATTATAAGTGAAACCAACCTCACGACAATGAGGGCCTGACATAACCATCAACTTGGGCTGAAGTGCCTCGATAGTCTGGGGGCTTTTGACTTTGTTGACAGATATATCATCGTAGACCAGTGTCTTAGATAGATTAACAACGAATGAATCAACATCGTGATCGAGTGAAGAAGTAGAGAGATCACAACAACCAAGATCAGAAAATTCAGGATGTTTGTCGGCATCCTCGTGATTTGATGAATCGGGCAGAGGGGTAGATGAGAAGCAAATATGTTCACCCTATGTGTTTTTAGAAATGACAGATGACATATTGGACATATTTTTGGAGCAAGATGTGTCCTCTCCGAAACGTAATGACAGATTGACATCTGACGTGTCCTATGAATGATTGGAAGTAGAAACATCTGGAAATGAGTTTTCACAAGGGAAATCAATAGTGACAGAATCACAAGAGATGTCAGGATAAAGTGGATGAGACACAGCTGGAAGGGATTGATCCTTCACCGCGGGTTCTTCTTTAGATTCCTGCACACACTCATCATGAATTATGGTGCAAGTTGGATGCACAACACCAACTCTGTCTACAACTTGATCCTCATTCACAACAGGTGAGGAGTCCGAAATGAAATAGAACAAGACAGTACAATCTGGAGGATCAATAGAACACCGGGATAGAGGTTGAGGGAACGAATCCACGTGACAACCAACAAGCTTGCAAGCCAAATCTATGCATATATCAAGAGCAGGTGGGGTGGGAGGATGTGATAGTTCAACAGATGTGTGTGCATGTTCTCCCACATCACTCTGTAGTGGTGGAGTTGTTTGATAAGGTGAATGCGGGCAGTCACTTGTGACACCAACTGTGCCTACCTGTGATTAGGTAACTCTATCACCGAAGTGTGCTAAGCGGGGTTCGGATATGTGAAGAAGATACTCAAATCTTCCATAAAGAAATTTCCAATCAATTTCATCTTCAGGAAAACAGTATGCAAGATTACAAAAGCGTGTGTAAAATTGATCAACGGATTCATCGGGTGCTTTTTGTAAATTCAGAATTTCTTGATCAAGTGCTTCATGGTCAAAGTGATTGAAAGCATGGTCTATCTCTGCGACTAGATGAACAAGAGAATGAACAAATTTTTCGGGTAGCCTGGCACACCAGTGCATTAGGTGCCCTTGAAGCGTGTAGATGAACAACGTGCAACTCATGTATTCTTCAAAGAATCCATGTCTTTCGCATGAGCCTACAATGCTGACCACGTGCCTAACCAAGGCTACGTGGCCTCCACTATCATATGTTTTATGAGACAAGTTATTCGAGAGCTTTTCCAAGATAATGAAATTGTTTCCAAAAGACATACACTCCGGAAGAGAAACTCGGTAGTTAGTCATGATAAATATGTATAGATTCAAAACAGATGTGAGGACTCAGCGTGTCATCTGGCCCTCCTTCTAGCACCAAAATGTTGATGGTGCTGGACCTGCCAACATGTCAAGGGGATCTCCCCGGTAATAAATCCCAATTATACCTCAGAGTGTTTGGTGTAGGAGTCCCAACAGTGGGTTGTACGGTAATGCCTTGACCGTGATTTCACACAGAGGCAAATAAAATAACTCTATTGGTAGCAAGGGTGTGATAGCTGCAGTGAACCAAGGAAGGTGCATGAGAGGTTCTAAAAAACGGGGGTTGGGATGAGTGTGCCCCTTGGAAACCTGTGATAGCACGCAGTTAAGAAGGGAACACACGAGCAAAGATGCATCACAACATGGAAAGAAAATTAGCAAGCAATCCAAAGTGATGGTTAAACCAATAACACATTTCAGAAAGATTCATACATACATACATAGTTATACATGCATGTGTAAGCAAACCAATACATATATCATTTAGAGTAAGCCATATAGCATAGAATACAATACAACATATGCATGAAATGTGCTGGCTCTTGTTATATTTAGAAGTGTAAGTTTCAGTCATACAATACATCCATGTCCAACCAATAGTTCCGATAGCAGAACATTACAACCACAACCGCTTGCTCCTCCAAAGAGATGTACTAGCTCTGTGTAGTGGAGAAGCCAAGGATCATTACAATACTATCCAAGCTTTCTCCAAGATAGTCTTATTGGAAGCTTGGCTGGCCAAAAGCCTTTATAGTGAGTTATGAGGTTCTATTTATAGCAAAGGGTGGGGTGACCCTTGACATTCTCCTTTGTGACAATTCATCTACCCTCATGACTCTTTGTCTACTCTATGACTGTTACATCCAACTATTGACACTTGAAATTCCACTTGACACGATGTTACATTACATTGCACATGTGCTCATGTGAGACAAAATTGCTTGAGCAAGCCATGCAAGACATTACTGCCACTCGGTTCATTGTGGTGAGACCAAATCTTTGACATTCTTGTGATGGTGAAGGTGGTGAGCTAATGTCAAGCTTGGTCGTTTGTGATGGTGTGCATGCACTCCATGGTAACATCTTGTTGAAGTCAACCCTTACCTCTGTTGCATCCAGGTGCATTGGTATGGTTCCTTCATCCAATTCATCTGCTAGCATGCACATGGTCTTCTTGGGTGCAGATGAACTGGCAACACACTGATGCATAATGTCCATGCTGATCTTCCAGTGCGTGCTAGTGGTCATGCGCATCAACTATCAACTACAAGTTCGACTCTAGTCAGACTTGCTTCTTGTCCTCGCCTTGGTGAGTGTGTTGAATGGGTGGGATAGCATGCATGCACACAATCGACACACATGCTGTTGCATTCCCTTGCATGAGATCAACAACACTGCTCACCTTTTCTGCTTCGTGACAGCTGATGGGATGGATCTATAAATTTTACGGGTGCAGTTTCATCCATGAGTGCATGTTACGCCCCCTGTTTTTCCTGTTCATGCTGCAACTCATTCACTTGTCGATGCAGCTCATGCTTTTCCTTGAGTTGTTGCTTCAACACATGTAACTCCTTCTTTTTTTTATTCTCTATCTTCACATGATCTTCATGTTGCTTCATCACCTCATAGCCTGAGTCACCAAAGTTGCTTTCATCACCAGTGGATCTGCTTAAGCTTGCAACTTTGTTCTACCTCTGTGTTGTCAACAACGTTCCTCTTGCATTCGTTAGATCCGTTATGCTGCCTTTAGCTGCTGTTCATGATGTTGTTCTATGTGATGCTGATGCCATCATATCTTGATATCCTTGTCTATGAATGACTTGATGTCTTCGTGGGTAGGCAAGTCCATAGACACTTGATCGACTGCAACCCCAAGTGTGCTATGAACGGTGTCTTCGACTCTGCTCCCTTGGAAACCATTGTACCTGTATTGCGGAGTAGGCAAATGAACACCTGCGATACCTGGAGACATGGAAACACTCATGGAAAGAAACCTATCAGTCGAAAACCAAAATGAAATTGAGAATTGACTTGCAACATACCAGTGTGATTGATCATGAAGGTTGCGCAATTTCGCCGAGAGGTTGGGAGACTGACTGCCAAGACTGCACAAAGCATAGTCTGTGCTGCTGGGAGGCTGACTAACTGTTGGAACTACGCAATGCAAAGTCCAGTCTAGCTGTTGACTGCTAGAATTGCTTAATGCGTAATCTCAACTAGCAATGGTTGCAGGCTTAGTGACTGCATTGCACAATTTTCTGGGCCAGTAGTCACTGTCCCTTGGAATTGCGCAATACAAGGATGGCGGATAGTCACTGGGTAAAAATGTGCATTTCCTGAGAGGAAGACAGAGCCTTCCCTCTCAGGATTGTGCAATGTTGTCTTGATGAGGTAGAGTCTGGGCCAAGGCTGCCCAGACTTGCTGACGGGCGACTGAAAGTGAATGTGAATGCGAATGCATGGTGATACTGAGTGTAAGCATAAGTGAATGATTATGCATGCACATGGTGAATGGTAGATCTAGAAAAAAAACAACATGCATGTGGGTGAGGCGAGTCACCGAATTGGCGACCATTCATGAAAAAAAGTTTCGTGCACGCGAAAACAGTGAGATTTTAACGAAAACTGAAACGGTACTAGTATGTAACAAAATGACAGCAAGCGCTCATTGAAATCAAGTAGACAACATTCATATGAAGTGAAACACAAAAAGCACCAGAAATGCAACATAAGACATGGAAGGCAGGCTTACCCCAAAACAACTAAGCTGAATGTGCCGACAACTCCTACATGCGATGTGGGATGTCAGAGTTGCAAGGTTGATGTGAGGAACGAGCTATGCAACATTCGGTTGATGATTTTTGACAAAATCAAGGTTGTGACATGCATGCCACAAATCTAGGGAAAGCGACACTCGGTGGGAGGTTTCTGAAATGATCCTTGCATGTAACCTTCAACTACCAAAAATAGGTCCCTGAAACAAGGGATGCATTTGCATGCTACCTTGGGAGAAGCATCCCATGCATGCAAGTTTATTTTGCTCGGTCCTGGAGGGAACTGGTCAACTGAGCTGCACATGCAAGAGGATGCTCAATTGTTGGGAGAAAATGCACATTTCTGGCTGGGAGCTGAGCTAACTACTTAGAAGATTTGTGCAATTTCTGGGCAGAGCAGCTAACTGTTGCCCAGATTTGTGCAAATTCTGGGCTGAGCAGCCCAGCTGGGAGGGATTGCGCAATTTTCTGGGTGAAGCTTGCTCAGTAGAATTGCGCAATTTTGGGGCCCAACAAACTACCGTTAAGAATGCGCAGTTTCTGGAGGGAAGGTTGGTTTCCCTCCATATTTGTACAAATTCTTGAAGGAGCTACTGAGCCTACTGTTGGACCAAGTCCGGATGAATAGCTTGTGAGGGTAATGCATCAAGGTTCGATCGACAGGCTATCTTTCTGCAAGAAAATCATTGGAGTTTATGTACTTGACGAAGCAAGACATGGTGTTGTGAAGGTTGGTAGGGAGGCTCCAAAACGAAGCTAAGGAAAAATTTTGGAGGGTGATTGTAGCTGCTACAACACATTCACCAACAAATAATGAAGGATACATAGACTCCATCCAATCAACCATCTCCCATGTAGCTTCATTGGGCCCAAAGTGCTTCCACTGCACTTTAAATCGTTCGATTTCTTGGTTCTAAAGCATGAACTATTTTCGCTGCAATATGCACTAAGGTTCCGATTGGAATTCTCCTTCTAGCTCCTGTAATAAAAACCAGTCAATTACGTGATCAACATCCTTCACATATATTTTAAGCAATGAAACATGGAAAACATCATGGAATTTCATTGTTAGAGGCAGTGCAAGTTTGTAGGCCACTGGTCCAATCCTCTCAAGGATCTAAAAAGGCCCGTAATAAGAAGGTGCCAACTTGACACATGATCTAATCCTCATGGAGCTCCTCTTGGGCTTGATACATAAGCAAAAATTCTCCCCAACTTGAAACTTGTTAAATGCCCCTTGTTGATCTACATAACTCTTCTGCTTATCTTGTGCTACCTTTAGATTATTCTTGATAACCTTCATTTCCTATTCCACCTTTGCCAACATGTATGGCCCAATCAGTACCCTATTTACTGGATCACTCAAGCTAATTGGAGTATTATAACTCCACCCATAAAGTGCCTCAAATGGAATCATCCTCAAGGACTCTTGATACCCATTATTTTCGCAAACTCTACTAGTGGAAGATAATCTTCCCACTTCCTCTGTTGGTGCATAACATGTAGGTTTTAACCATGTACATAAATTACCTACAAACGAATTCTAAAAACATAAAATAAACAAAAGTGAGAGCATAAAATATAAAATAGATATACAAAGATTTTCCCCTGGATCCTAAAACTAGGACTACTAGATTGATTTTTCATTCTATTCCTTTCAATGTTACAATACATATATAAACATGTTGAAGCATCCATAAAATCCAATCCATTAACCTTGGATTAGAACATAACTGTAGTTCCCTTTACTGGATATACAATATATATTGGTAGAAAACCATCATGCCCAAAACCATGTGCGAAACCCATGCGCAAACCCATAGGTAGGTCCCCCCACCTAATATAGGGTCCGTTTTTTTTTCCCGCGGCACTGCCCTGAACCCCATAGAAAGAATATAACACACACCCAAAATTCTCCCACTTGTTGTTTTCTTTCCACACTGAGGGTCAGAGGAGAACTTAGTCATTGGTCTAGCCCTACAATGCCCATTGTTTCTCAACACCAAGAAAAAATCTCAGTTCTCACAGACTTTGTCAATGCATCTGCATTATTCTTCAAAGTTTCCACCTTTATGAACAACACCCTTTTGTCTTCAACCATATCCCTGACAAAGTGATATTGGACATCAATGTGCTTTGTCATTGAATGATAAGCAGGGTTCTTTGCCAAGAAAATTTCACTTTAGCTATCACAGTCTATCCTTATAGCTCATTGTACTAATCCCATACTTGAACACAATCTCTACAACAAAATTGCTTCCTTTCTTGCATGAGTGGTTGCCATGTATTTTGCCTCTGTAGTTGAAAGTACCACTACATACTGTCTCTTGCTCATCCAACTGACTACACCTCCAAATAGGTTAAACACATACCCACTTGTAGATCTTCTTTGATCTAGATCTCTAACTTAGTCTGCATCAACAACGCCAAAGATGTCCAATCCTAGTCTTCTTGGGTAGCACATACCATAATCACTAGTGCCACGAAGATATCTGAAAACTTGCTTCATTATTGTCTAATGCTCCTTCCCTGGTTTTGACATAAACCTGCTCAATACTCCCACTGCATGTGTAATGTATGGTCTAGTACAAACCATTGCACACATCAGGCTACCGACTACACTTGTGTATGGAACACGAGACATGTCCTCTTCCTCTTCTTGTGCCTTGGGACATAGTTCAACAGATAACTTTACACCTACATGAATAGGAACCTTCACTAGTTTACTATCCTGCATATTAAACCTCTGTAGTATTATCTTGACATACTTCCTCTGGTTTAACCAGAGCTTCTTCTTTTCCTGATCTTGTTTAATTTCCATGCCCAAAATATAGTTTGTAACACCAAGATATTTCATGTCAAATTTATAGGACAATTGGGTCTTCAAATCCCGGATAATTTTTTTGTCATTTCCAATCAGCAACATATCATCCACATACAAGACCATATAAATAACATGATCATAAATTAATTTAAAGTACACACAATGATCCACATTACTTCTAGTGAGGCCAAGTCATTGTATAAATGTATCAAATTTCTAATACCACATCCTTGCCAACTGTTTTAACCCATACCGAGAATTTTTTAACCTGCATACCAGTTCTTTCTTTTCCTTCACCATAAAGCCTTTAGGTTGCTTCAAGTAGATCTCTTCTTCCAAATCCCTGAGAAGAAATGTTGTCTTCACATCCATCTGTTCTACCTCAAAATCAAAAGCAACAACAACAAATAAAAGTAATCTAATAGAAGCTACCTTGGCAACAAGGGAAAAAATATCACCAAAATCAATTCCCAACACCTTGGAATAACCTTTTTCTACCAATCGAGCTTTGTATTTCTCCACCTTGCCTTCTGCATTCATATTCTTCTTAAACACCCATTTTCTTCCAATGGGCTTCCTTTCAGCTAGAAACTCCACTAGATCCCAAGCTTCATTTTTGTCCAAAGATGTTATTTCATCAACCATGGCCTCTTTCCAAAGTTTTCCATCCTCTGAATCTACTGCCTCCTTGATAGTTTTGGGATAATAATCAGTAATAGATAAAGGATAATTTGAATAGAAAGCAGATGGAATATACATTTTTGGCTACCTTCATTCTCAAACTGATCTTCTCACAATTGGAGTTTGTGGCTCTTCATCTTCCAATTCCTCTTCTATTGTAGAGTCTGATTCTTCCTCCTTTAGATCAAACTCTATATTCTTAGGTTCCTTTGGTAGTAATTCATGTTGAATAAAATCTTTCAGCTCTCTAAACACCACATATCAGTTATACACAACCTTCCTTGTTTTTGGTTTCCAAAGCTTATAACCTTTTAAACCATCCTTATACCTAATAAAGATGCACCTTTCAGATTTACTATCCAACTCGGTTCTTTTCTCCTTTGGAACATGTACATATGCATCACAACCAAATTCCCTCAGATGTGAAAGAGAGGGTTTCTTACTAGTCCATACCTCTTTTGGAGACTTATCCTCCAACATTGATGAAGGTGATCTATTAACTAGGTAACATGCAATCTCCACCACCTCTACCCAGAATTCATGTCCTAACCCGACACCACTAAGCATGCTTCTTGCCTTTTCCATCAATGTCCTGTTCATTCTTTCTCCAACTCCTTTTTTCTGAGGTGTGTATGGAGTAGTCTTCTGCCATGCTATACCATACTTCTTACACAACTCTTCAAATTTCTTCTTTCCGAACTCTCCACCATTGTCTGTCCTTGACACCTTTATCTTCTTCTCTGTATGGTTTTCCACCATAACATTAAATTCTTTAAACCTATCAAAGAATTCATATTTCTTCCTGAGGAAATATATCCATGTATTATTTTAGAATTCATCTATAAATAATTATACATTGTACACAAACTTACCCAGTGATGGAACTGACACAGGTCCAAACACATCACCGTGCACAAGCTCTAATATCCATTTTTCCCTCTTAGCACTCGAAGGGAAACTCACTCAATTATGCTTCACATAGACATAATGTTCACATAAATCGAAATCCAAAGATAAATTAGACATACCTTCTACCATACCTTTGCCATGAAGTATTTGAAGGCCGTTCTCTCCAATATGTCCAAGCCTTTGATGCCATAGCATGGTATTTTCTCCAGAGACCACAAGGTTTTCTGCTCCACTTTCAGGAACCACATAACTGTTGCACACATCAATAACCGTGCTACCCAGAAGCTTGTACAGATTTCCAATCTGAACTCCCTGCATCAAAACCAATTCTCCTCGAACCATCTTGCAATTATCTTTATCAAACACTATTTTTACATCTGCATCATCCAACTTGCTTACAGAAATCAGATTTCTGGCCAATGCAGGAATATTTAGAACACCTGGAAATGTTCTAATCCTTCCATTTTTCAACTTCAACTTGAGTTTTCTACATCCAATGATTCTAGCCTTCCTGTCATCCCCTAAGAAGACATCATCACCATCATATTTCTCATATTTGCAGAACCACTCCCTATGGGGAGTGAAGTGAAAGGATGCACCTGAGTCAATCAATCATGCCTCATAATATACATGTGTACTTGAATAAGAATCCAAGTACACATCCCCACCTTCCTTTGAGGTGGTTTTCGCCTCTGCATAAGGAGCATCATCAGATCCCTTTCCTTTCTCAGGAGCTTTAGATCTATAGTCCTTTTGAAGTGCCCTTCCTTTCCACATTTCTAGCACACCTTTAAAGGTTTTCTTGGAGATTTAGATCTCCCACTCGAGGACTTATTTTTATTTATGTTCTAGGACCATCCTCGTATAGACAAGGCATTTCCATTCTATCCCTCCATATTTTTCCGTCTCATATCCTTCGACAGTGTAACAACCCTGGTTAAAAATCCATGTAAAAATATATAAGGCCATGGTGATGGGACATGTATTCCAAGCTGAATAATGGGAAAAACATCCTAGTGGGTGCTCATTCAGTTTATTATGGATAAGGAAGTTGGAAAAGGTAATGGAAAAGGCTTTAGAAAGGCATGAGGTACTAATTTTCATTTTATTTATGAAAATAATGGAAATTAGGAGAAAAGGGAGGTGAAAGGTCACATGTTGCATGTGAGGAGGAAAACGAAGGAAAATAATGACAAGTGAAGAAAATAGAGGCCTCATTAATAAAAAGGCTTATAAGGATCAGTGGGTAGGCTTAGTTAGTGTAAGCTTGGTTAATTCAATTTTGGAGCTCTCTCTTTCATACTCTTGGATACTTAGAGTTTCCTTGGAGCACTCTTGGAAAGTGTGGCATACTTGGAGTTTTGGAGCAAGAAGGCAAAGGAAGATCAGGAAAGCATAAGAAGGCATCAGGATCAAAGACTACAATGGATTTGGCTTTCAGGTATTAAGTTGCATGTATGTTCTCCTCACTATTTTTGGCATGCATGACATATGCATGTGGATTATTGGTCATGATTTGTCATTGGCATGGAGGATGTTCGAGATTGACAATGGATTGCATAGCCTTGCCATTTCCTGGATAACCATGCAGATTGTGGGTTCATTTCATTGTTTTGTTTTGGTTGGTTCTCATGTTCCTTAGCTTAGATTGAGTTAATAGTTCCTAGAGCCTTGGTTGGAAAAATTATCTAGATCCCTTTAACAACTTGGGTTGAGTTACTAGTCCTGTAGGCTTGGTTGGAAAAGTACTCTGGAGCCCTTGGTGGGTTGAGTTACTAGTCCTGGAGTCTTGGTTGAACAAATGCTTTGGAGCTTGGTAAGAGTTGTGGGTTGAGTTACTAATCCTGTAGCCTTGGTTGGAACAAATGTTATGGAGCCCTGGAAGGCTTCAATAAAGACCGATCTGATGATGGTTTTGTGATGTTCGATTGTGAGGTGGAATCATTGTTTGATGGGTTGAGGTGGATGGCCTATGGAAGCCCTGTATGTTTTTGGATTGATGTGTTATATGAGATCTCACATTCATTCTTGAAATATGGCACAAGGGGTGAATGAATGAAGAGATATTTGGCTCAACCATTCTACAGTCGGGTGGAACGTGGAAGTCCCTTCCTGGGTTTGGATTTTGCATCATAAATATGAGGTTATTTCTTCTTGTATTTCTATGAGTATTATAATGGTTTATATGTAGATCATATGGATGTGATTTCATTGGTATTATGTTTCTATTATGCTGGTTATATATATGTTTTATGGCAGTAACTATGTATGGCTCTCATCATGTTTTTACTTGTATATGAATGAACAATGTATCTATGGCCTAATGGATGAAATTTCAGCTAAAGTGACAAGGAAACAATGCCTCATAGCGAATCTCAAATAAGTATCAAACCATTATGCTCATATCTTTTATTTACACATGTAGATTACATATTCGTGATATGTTTAACAAAATGCTTACCATGGCTAGTAGGGGTCCAGTCAATGTCTTATTCAAGTAATTGCATTAGTACTATTATTTCCATGCTATCTTACTATTCTGAAGGTGTAATTCAATTCTGGGCAATGACCTGGCCTCTCGGCCTAAAAATGTGGCTTAAATCCCGGGGACGCTGGCACAAAATTGCGCAAAATAGTCCTTGGATGCTAGCTTACAAGCCTATGACAACGTCCAGAGGTTCCTGGATGCTAACATACCCATAGCATGAGAGTGTCTAGAGGTCAAGTAGTCTAAAAACTCAGTAGGACTCAAGGGTTGGTTAGCAGAAATGTTGGGATGGTTCATACTGATGTTGAAGGTCTGCATGGTGTGTTTCCATTGATTCCACTTCCTTAACGTGACTTAGGAGGTTGAATCATATCATAGTGGCCTCTCGTCACATGTTTACCCTAGCTGGCCGGTTTCTTGGGTAGATGTGGGAGGAGGGTGTTATAGAGTGGTATCAGAGCATAGTTCACCCCTTGGACCGGATGGGCAATGTGTGTTGGTCATGCATTCATGTCGGTTGCATGTGTTTTGATCATCCTTGTGGTCTATATTCTTTTTTCATGTGAATGTTGTCTATCATGGTTGTAGTGATGTCGCCATGTGAAAGAGGATGTTGTTGTTGTGAAGTGTGTCATCACGAGTGTATGATTGGCTTTATGTTTTTATGCGTGCATTGTCATGGTTATAACTATGAATGTATAGTACGTAAAACATGCATTGTGAGGTCATTGTATGCATTTTAGGTTGTCATGATGCTAATGTGTTGGCTGAGATAGAGAAGGAGATATAGATCATCAAAGTGAAGCTGCAACATTGGACCTTAAGGTAAAGCATGTCATCAGGTTGTATGTTGGGCTTGTAGGTATGTAGGTTAAGGATTGTTATATGTATTATGGTTGTGTGTATTCTTTTCATTCTATGGATGCTATGGTTACATACATGATAGATGCTAGTTGATTAGTGTAGTCATATGCACATGTGTTGGATAGTCACGAAAGATAGTAACTCGTGGTTGTATGCATTGCTATTTTTGTTTTATGTTAATATGACTTGATGATTAGGTTATATGTTGTTGATGAATGTGATATATAACTTGTTGTTGTTATATGATAGTTAGCTTGATGATAGGTTATATGTTGTTGATGAACATGATATATAACTTCTTGTTGTTATATGATGGTTAACTTGATGATCAGGTTATAAGTTGTTGATGAACATGATATATAACTTGTTGTTGTTAAATGATAGTTAACTTGATGATTAGGTTATATGTTGTTGATGAGCATGATATATAACTTGTTGTTGTTATATGCTAGTAACTTGATGATTAGGGTTATTACATTAAGATCTTGATGTTATATGTATCATTCTAAATTTGATTGGCCTATGTAGATGGTTAGGTTTATGACATTCAGGTATGAGTCGACTTATTTGTGACATTGTGTTGTGCTAATATAAATTGACTGTGCAGATATGATTATGTATGTATGAATGATAAATGTTTATGAGCTTATGATGTGAACATGTTAGCTAGTGACTATTATGGATATCATGACCTTATTTGGGGTTGAGTTGATATGTTGTGAAGTTATATAGTACTAATTTGAATTGATTGTGCAAACAAGATCACCTCCCTTGAGATACATCAAGGTATGAGGCTTCTTATGTCGTATACTTGGTGCTTGACTGTTTGATTATGTCATCTATTTGGTGTTTGAGTGTTTGGAGTCTATTATGTCGCCTATCTATTGTCTGAAGGTTTGATTACTTGCATGATATGAGTATGTGTCTTTAATATTGCCTGAATAAACGATCTTATTTTAAGATGATTGTACTGACACATATGTGTTGAGATAGATGACACATACTTGAGTATAATAGGTGACAGTTGTAGCATTATGTATTATGTCTAATGAATATTAGTTGACTATTGATTGATTATGACATGGTTGTTGTGCTTGGTAAAGGTTGATTTCAAATTAATATACATGATGTATTGATCTTTGGAACATGAGACTGACATGTGTGAGAAATTGCAGGGCAACATGCTTGGTATTAGCTTGAAAAGGTAATAGTTGATGTGTTTATATGACTAACAATTGGGTGATGCAGCAACACATAGTAAGCCTCGATTCCAACAAAGTAAAAAGGTAGAAGAAAGGAATTGGGCAACAATTCCTTTGGCTATGTTTGGAAACATTTATTCCAAACGAATGAGTTCTTAGCATACAAGAAGTCTTCTTAACCTTAATCTTGCCTGACATTATGAAGATATGTGCTATATTCATGAACATGTATATGGCAAGTATATTAGCTAGTCTCTAGTTATGGGTGGATCTGTCAAGAGAATTGGAGTCCCTTGAGAGATGCAGTGGATGTGTATAGTTACAAGGCAACATGCTTGGCACAAAATGGTAAGGTAACTAGTGTATTGTTATATTTATTGTGCGCTGACAATTATGCGTTCATGGCAATATGATGTAGGGGATTGCATGGCAAAGAGACTACCATGAAATCTTGAAGAAGGCTCGAGTTGAGCTTTCCTTTTGAAGCACTAGGAACCATGGGGATTGAGTCATGGTGTTTGTTGTTAGTCTCGTGCTTTTGGTCTTTTGTGATTTTTTGTGCTTGATTGTGGGTTTGTTACATCTGGTGTATGGCCATACTACTTTGTTTGTGGTGTCGTATTGTTATTGGTTTTCTCTTGCTTGCTTCTTGGTATTGCCTTTTATGTTTTGAGTATTGGGAGTTGGTTTGGAAAGAGGAAAGATAATGGAGCTCAAGGAGAGATGTGTGGTACCTGACAGGTAATGTAAGACTTAGATGAAGCTCAGTGCATGTATAAGGGTAGTTGAAGATGAGTATGATAACCAATTAGACTGGGTGAGTCCATTGGTGTAAATGGACAGTGGGAGTACAATCATGAGCAAGGTAATTAAGAAAGGTGAAGTAAATGGATCTGAGGCATCAGATGTCTTAGCTATGATGGGAATGATTGTTCTAAATGTTGTACATGGTGTGCATAGATAAAGGGAGTTCTCTTAACCTTGATCTTATGCTATTTGGTAATTATGTTATGATCATGATTATGCTAATGTTATATATGTATACATGTATGTATGTCGTTGTCTGACAAATTGTTTAATGCTAATATTTATATGTATATAGATGTATGTATGTCATTGTCAGAGAGATTGTTTAATGTTAATATTTATATGTATATAGATGTGTGTATGTATGTTGTTGTCTAACAGGGTCATTAGGAATAATTCTTGTGGAGGAATGATTGCTTACGCAAGTGAATGACATGGAGAGGTTCCTGGTTTATGAGGAATCAAGTGGAAGAGTAGTCATGAAAAATATATGAGGTCAGTTTCATGTGGTTATGAGTTGATATTATGTGATTATATTATGCCTATGTTATGGAAAAGATATACTGAGTGATACATTAGTGAAATGAAAAGTATTGTGGTTTGTGGGATGTTAGGATAAACATGTATGGCAAAGAGATACTCAAAGTAAGGTTGCTTGGTAGAGACAGTGTGGTTTTGTATGTGTGGTACTACTGTTGTGCATATCTTGTATATGTTGTACATGTTGCATCTGTGATGTTGTGCGCATGCAGTGTGGTGTATATATAATGTGTGTACATGTTGTTTATGCAATGTTATGTATAGGGTGGTACAAATAGTGTTGCGTGAGTATTGCATATGTAGTGTTGTGTATAGATGGTGCTATGTACATGTCAAATATGCGGTGCTTTGTACATATCATACAGTGCACATGATGGATATGCAACGTTGTGTGAATATGGTGTTGTGCGCATGTTGGATATGTAATGTTCTGTACATATGATGCTATGTACATGTTGTATATGCAGTGCTATGTACATATAGTGTTGTGTGCGTGTTGTACAAGTGGTGCTATGTACATATGGTGTTGTGTACAGGTGGTGTTGAGTACATGTTGTGCATATGGTGTTGTGTCCATTTTGTTTTGTGTACATGTCATGCATGTGGTGTTGTGTAAACGTTGTACAGGTGGTACGATGTACATGTGGCATTGTGTACACATTGTGCAGGTGGTTCCGTGTATATGTGATGTTGTGCACACATTGTGTAGGTGGTGCTTTGTACAGGTGGTACTGTGTACATGTAGTACATATAGTACTAGCATACATGTGGTATTGTGTGCATGTCTTACATGTTGTGTTGCGGACATGCGATACTATGTATGTGCATTGCATAGTTGTGGCATAGTGACATGTGTATTCGTTGTGTTGTACTCTCTATACATATATGTATTGTGTTGTACATCGGATGTAAGAGTATGTATTTTGTTGTGTTGTACACTAGGTGTAGATGTATGTATGGTATGTCAGGTGTAGGTGCATGTATTGCATAGTGTTGTATGTCATCTGTGGTTGTATGTGTGTGATGCACACTATGTATATAAGAACATGGTTGAGGAGAAGGCAGTGGGTGTTGGAGTGTGGCAACAGATCCATTGTGTGTACAGAACAAGAACAAATGTAGAAGCTAAGGATTGATTAAAGGATAAGTGTAAGTATATTATTTCAGTTTAATTAAGCATGTTATTTATGATTCTGGTCTATGATGATTACATGTGATCTATGATTCTGGTTTATGATTGTTACACATGAGTTATGGTTTTGATTTATGATGGTTGTGTTTCGAGCAAACCTGATGTGATATATTTATACATGATTATTTGGTCAAAGATGCTAGTTTGACTTGTTGTGATAGGAAGCAAACAAATTGAAAGTGTACCTTGTTGACAAGCTACAATGAGGTATTGATGTAGGAGCATCTGGACTTAGCCAACAATGTGAAAGATTGTTCACATGTTGTGGCTAAACAAGTTGAATTTCATTGACTTGATTGGTCAAAAGTCAGTTTTACTGAGAGGGTTTGATCTCTCAAGAAATGAATTGTATTTCATTATTGTAATAGTTAGAAATTGTCTTATTTTAGGTTCAAAGATAAGTTGTTAGCATAGGTGTGAGGTAGAGCTAGGAATTAGAAGATTTGCTATTAGATTTATTAAAAATAGAGATTGAGTTGTTAGACATAGTTAGAGTGATATCTGATTGATCAAAGGAAGGAAAAATGTAATGAAAAGAGAGAGGATTGAGTGGAGCGAGAGCAAGAATAGTGTGTGGATTTCATATGAAACAAAGGTCTTTTATTTTGTTGTAATTAGGCCCAAGGCCGAGACTCTGTAACTCTTTTGTTATGAATAAACTGTTGTTGTGCATGTGATTACATATACAGCCTGTGGAAATCCTCGAGTGCTTTTTTTTTCTTTGTATTCAGATAGAGTGTTATTTCCTTTGCTTTTCTATGTTTATGCCTAAATCACAAAATGAACACAAGTCAGAGGCTTTTTATATAAGACTTATTGTTTGATCCACTTTAATCCTGATGTTGGATCACCGATACCGGGTCGGTGGATTTTATTATATCGTTTTGGTCCCGCAAGTGAAAACTCCGACCAACACTAAAAATCGGCGCAAAACAGAGGTCGGATTCAAGTCCGGACGTGAAATATTATTTACGAGAGCCTATACCTTATCAGGTCCGAAAGATTGATCGGATTGACGCTTTGGAGCAGAAGGAGCCTAACCAAGTGAAATTGAGACTTGCGATCGGTCGATTCAATCATGGCCATTAGATCGCGATATATCGCAACCATTGGATCACAATCAACCATGACCGTTGGATCACGGAAGCAGTGTCGCTATAGCGAATGGTATTTCGGGTGCATTAAAGGTTGTAGGCTATTTTGAAGGGTCGAAACCCAATCCCATTGAACCTTTGACACGTAGCCACAGAGGAGAGATAAAAACCATTTATCGGGTGGTTAACCCTTGGCTTATTGTCTCACTCGAAATTTCTGACAACCGTTAGATCTCATAGATCTAGATCGACGTCACAAAGGATCAATGCATTGACTTTCGGTGTATGAGAAACGCGCCAATTTAAAAGGTAAAATCTCATTGTTGGATTTTTTTCAAAGGTATTTTAGTTTAAAATAAAAAGGTTGGGTTATAATTAAAAGGTAACTGTAGGGTGATTATTTGGGTTTTCATGAGTTCTGCTTCTGCCTGCGTCATTTGTGGTATCAGAGTAGAAGCTGAGGTTGATTGCAACAAAAATGCCACCAAGGAGAGGAGCTGGCATTGGTCGAGGAAGACTTGAAGCAAATGCAGTTCTACTGGAAGAGATCCGGAGTCTGTGTATGAGAATGGAGACCATTGATACTGCTCAACGAAGAGCACCTGATGAAGGAGATGATAGTTCTTCAGAAGAATCTTCTGTGGAGGAAGGAGACGAAGACAATGAAACTATCAAAGTCATTAAGATGTTGGCAAAAGTAGGGGGAAAACCTAAGGTGGAAATTCCTACGTATGAAGGGAGTATAAACGTAGAAGAGCTAATGGATTGGATTAGGTCCTTAAACAAGTAATTTGACTATGAAGAGGTTGATGAAAAGAAGATGGTGAAGTTTGCAGTTACCAGATTGAGAGGTCATGTAGCTATCCGGTGGGATGAGCTACAAACATCAAGAACGAGGAAAGGAAAGTCCAATATCAAGCAATGGGACAAAATGGTAAGTAGAATGAAAGCCAAATTTTTGCCTAAAGATTATCAGTTAAATCTTTTTAAACAATTGCAAAATTTAAGGCAAAAAGGAATGTCTATTAAAGAATATACAAAAGAGTTTTATAGATTGAGTATTAGAGTAGGACATGTAGAGGATGACATGGAAAAGGTAGCTAGATATATCAATGGCTTAAGGTATGACATACAAGATGAGATTAGTTTGTTAAGTCTGAAGACTATTGAGGATGCCTATCAAGCAAGTTTGAAGGAAGAAGAGAAGATATTGAGGAAACAGAGTCAAAGGAATAGAGGAAGAAGCTTAGTAAGAGGTAGGGGAACTACCAGACCAAGGGGACAATAGCATCAACATGAAGCAGGAAGCCCAAGTAGCAGACCACCACAGAGGGGAGAATTTAACAAAGGAAAATTTGTGCCCAGAGGAAGAGGCCAAGGAAGATATGTTTGGTGTTATACATGTGGAGAATGGGGACATGTGTCATGGGAATGCCCTCATAATAAACCAGCAAGTCAGAGGAATGCGAATGTGGCTGAGCCAAGGCCAGAACCACCTCGACTTATGGAAAAGGAAGAACCCCCTAAAGTAGGTGAATCCTTGTTATTTAGAAGGACTTTTCTTAGGGCAGAGGAGGAGATTGAAGAACCAACACAGAGGAATAATTTATTTAGAACTACCTGTAAATCAAAAGGTAAGTGTTGTAAAGTAATAATTGACAGTGCAAGCACTGACAACCTTGTTTCTATAGAGATGGTGGACAAGCTCGGACTAGCAAAGACCATGCACCCTACTCCTTACAAAGTGTCATGGTTACAGAAAGGACATTAGATTATTGTGACAGAACAATGCAAGGTGGATATACAAAATGGTACGTATAAAGATGTGATATTATGTGATGTAATGCCCATGGATGTGTGCCATGTATTACTAGGAAGACCATGGTAATTTGATTTAAAATCTATCCATGATGGGAGGAGAAACACTTATACTCTGGAGAAGGGTGGAACTAAACATACATTGCTGCCATTGAAGGACGATGCTGGCAAAGGAACACCTGGAAGTAGTATTATGCTGATAAGCAGAAAGGAGTTGCTACAGGAAGTAGTGAAGAACGAGGAGTTGCATTTTGCTATTGTGGGAAGACCAAAGGTAATTTTGACTTCCATAAACTTGCATGATTTGCCTGAAGAAGTTAAAATTCTGTTAGATGATCTTGCTGATATTATTGTGGATGCGTTACCGAATGCATTACCACCAATCAGGAGTATTAGTCATCATATTGATCTAATACCAGGAGCAAGTTTGCCAAATAAAGCAGCATATAGATTAACTACTCAAGAGAATGCAGAAGTTGGAAGGCAAGTGTAGGAGCTGATGGATAAGGGGCTAATCAGAGAAAGTCTTAGTCCATGTGCTGTACCAACAATACTCAGTCCAAAGAAAGGAGGAGAATGGCATATGTGCACAGATTCCAGAGCCATAAACAAGATCACAGTCAAGTATAGATTTCCTTTGCCACGTATGGATGATTTAATGGATTGTTTGAGTGGATCAAAATAGTTTACTAAAATAGACTTGAAGAGTGGATATCATCAAATAAGAATTCGAGAAGGCAATGAATAGAAGACTACATTTAAAACAAATAGTGGGTTGTATGAGTGGTTAGTGATGCCTTTTGGACTCACTAATGCACCTAGCACATTCATGATATTAATGAATGAAGTCTTGAAGGAGTATGCAGGCAAGTTTGTTATTGTTTATCTTGATGATATTCTAGTTTTTAGTAAAAGTAAAGAAGAACATCTAGAGCATCTTAAGTTGGTTCTAAGAACTCTGCAGAAAGAGAAACTACTGATAAATATGAAGAAATGTAGTTTCATGAAGGAAGAACTAGTTTACTTGGGATTTGTAGTTTCTAAAGAAGGCTTGAAGATGGATCCAGAGAAAGTCCAAGCAATTTGGAATTGGCCTATTCCCAAAAATATATTTGAGGTAAGAAGCTTCCATGGTCTTGCAAGTTTTTACAGAAAGTTTATCAAAGGCTTTAGTCAGATTTGTGCACCCATTCTTGAAACAATTAAGGAGATCCATCAACTATTCAAGTGGATAGAATCAATAGATAGAAATTTTAAATTGCTGAAGAAGAAAATCACAGAGGAACCAATTTTAGCTTTGCCTAATTTTGAGAAAGTCTTTCAAGTAGAAACATATGCTAGTGGAGTTGCAGTTGGCACAGTTCTGAGTCAGGAACAAAGAACAATAACATACTTCAATGAGAAATTGAATAATGCAAAGAAGACATATTCTTCTTATGATAAATAATTTTATGCTATTGTTCAAGCCTTGAAAAAATGGAGACATTATTTGCTGCCAAAAGAATTCATATTGTATTCGGACAATCATTCCTTACAGTTCATCAATAACCAGCCAAAACTAAATCAGAAACATGCCAAGTGGGTAGAATTTTTGCAAAGATTTACTTTTGTGATAAAACAAAAGAGTGGCAAGTCAAATAAAGTCGCTGATGCATTGAGCAGGGTAAGTTTTATTGTGCAAGAATTCAAAGTGGGTGTTGTAGGATTTGAGGAAATGATTGAAATGTACAAGGATGATGCAGATTTCAAAGATATCTATACAATAGTTCAGAATCCAATGGTTCATAACAGAAGTTAGTGGATGGACTATCTCATTCAAGGAGGCTTATTGTTTAAAAGCAACAAGTTGTGTATTCCCAAATGTTCCATGAGGGAAAACATAATAAAGGAGAAACATAGTGGAGGGATATCTGGTCACTTTGGACAAGATAAAACCTTTACTCAGGTGAATGCTTCTTATTATTGGCCAAAAATGTAGACTGATGTTAAGAAATTTGTTGAGAAGTGCAGGATATGTCAGCATGCTAAAGGAAGGAGTCAGAATGCAGGATTGTATTAGCCATTACCAATACTAGACTGACCATGGGATGCAGTTAGCATGGATTTTGTTTTGGGATTACTAAAAACCTAGAGAGGGAATGATTCCATTTATGTTGTAGTAGATAGATTTTCCAAAATGGCACATTTCATTACATGTAGGAAAACTAGTGATGCAACACATATGCTAATTTATTCTTTTCAGAAATTGTAAGATTACATGGGTTACCTGTAAGTATTGCATCTGATCAAGATACAAAGTTTGTAGGGCATTTCTGGAGAACTCTTTGGAAGAAACTAGGATCTAACCTTAGTTTTAGTTCAGCATACCATCCTCAAATAGATGGACAGACTGAAGTAGTAAACAGGAGCTTGGGGAATATATTGAGGAGTTTGGTGTATCAAAATCCTAAGCAGTGGGATTTAGCACTAGATCAAGTTGAGTTTGCTTATAGTGATACTACAAACTGAAGTACTAGAATGAGTCCATTTCAGATTGTTTTTGGAATGAATCCAAGAGGTGTGTATGAGCTCAAGAATTTGGGGAAACAGGAGACTAGAAGTGCAAAAGCTGAAGAGTTTGCAGAACATATGTAGAGACTACAGGAAGATGTCAAAGGCAGATTGCAGAAAAGCAGCAGCAAATAAAAACAGTGTAGATATGAAAAGTAAAGAGAAATAATTCCAAGTGGGAGATTTAGTGATGGTGTATTTAAGAAAAGAAAGATTTCCTACTAAGACTTATAATAAACTGAAAATAAAAAAGATAGGACCATGTAGAATTGTAAGAAAGTTTTCAGCCAATGCATATGAAATTGAGTTGCCAGAAGGGATTGGAATATCACCCATTTTCAATGTTGCAGATTTGTATCCATACAAAGAGGCAGAGACAGAGCTATAGGAGGAAACTATAGGAGATAAAGTTCAAACTGTGAACTGGGAAGAACAAATGCTAAAGATAGCTAAGAAAGAAGTGGAAGCTGTTTTAGAGAAAAGAGTATCTAAAAGAACCAGAGGACAAACTTATTTCCAATATCTAGTCAAATGGAATGGACAACCAATGGAGGATGCTAGCTGGTTGACAACAACAGAATTGCAGAAATATGGAGTAAATCCTGAAAGTTTGAAGGACGATTCTTTTCTTCCCCGGGAGTTTGATGTAGGAGCATCCAGAGTTAGCCAGCAATGTGAAAGATTTTTCACATGTTGTGACTAAACAAGTTGAATTTCATTGACCCGATTGGTCAAAAGTCAGTTTTACTGAGAGGGTTTGATCTCTTAAGTAATGAGTTGTATTTCATTATTGTAATAGTTAGAAATTGTCTTATTTTAGGTTCAAAGATAAGTTGTTAGCATAGGTGTGAGGTAGAGCTAGGAATTAGAAGATTTGCTGTTAGATTTATTAAAAATAGAGATTGAGTTGTTAAACATCGTTAGAGTGATATCCGATTGATAAAAGGAAGGAAAAATGTAATGAAAAGAGAGAAGATTGAGGAGAGGATTGAGTGGAGCGAGAGCAAGAATAATGAGTGGATTTCATATGAAACAAAGGTCTTTTATTTTGTTGTAATCAGGCCCAAGGTCGAGACTCTGTAACTCTTTTATTATGAATTAATTGTTGTTGTGCGTGTGATTACATATACAACCTGTGGAAATCCTCAAGTGCTTTGTTTTCTTTGTATTGGGGCAGAGTGTTATTTCCTTTGTTTTTCTATGTTTATGCCTAAATCACAGAATGAATAGAAATCAGAGGCTTTTTATATAAATCTTATTGTTTGATCCGCTTTAATCCTAACCGTTGGATCACCGATATCAGGTTGGTGGAGTTTATTACATCATTTTGGTCCCGCAAGCGAAAACCTCGACTTACACTAAAAATCGGTGAAAAACAGAGATCGGATCCAAGTTCGGACATGAAATATTATTAACGGGAGCCTATACCTTATCAGGTTCGAAAGATTGATCAGATCAGCGATTTGGAGCGGATGGAGCCTGACCAAATGAACTTGTGACTTGCGATCGGCCAATTCAATCATGGCCGTTAGATCGCGATATATCACAACCATTGGATCACGATCAACCGTGACTGTTGGATCGCGGAAGTGGTCTCGCTACATCGAATGGTATTTCGGGTGCATTAAAGGTTGTACGCTGTTTTGAAGAGTCGACACCCGATCCCATTGAACCTTTGACACGTAGTGGAGGAAGAGAGATAAAAACTGTTTATCGGGCAGTTAACCCCCGGCTTATTGTCTCACTCGAAATCTCCGACAATCGTCAGATCTCACAGATCCAGATCGACAATCACAAAGGATCAGCGCATTGACTTTCGGTGTATGACAAGCGTGCCAATTTAAAAGGTAAAATCTCATCATTGGCTTGTTTTCAAAGGTATTTCAGTTTAAAAGAAAAAGGTCAGGTTATAATTAAAAGGGCACCACAGGGTGATTATTTGGGTTTTCGTGAGTTCTGCTTCCGCCTGCGTCATGTATGATATGAATTTATTTCAATTTATTTTTAAATCTAATGGAAGTTATGTGCTTCGTATAGGAAAGCATGGGAAATTCTTAACGTCAGTGAAAGGAATTGGAATAGGTAGCAATATGCTGGTAAAGGATTCAAGAGCAGGGCCATTGTGGGACACTAGTACCCAATAATGTCCATTGATTTCCATGAGCATGCTATGACTAGTATGATGGTTTTAAGGTAGGGATATGCTTTGGTTTTTGTATCTTCTAATGAGAGGAATCCTTGCCAAGGGATGGACTGCATGGGATGGCGGTTCCAACGAAACTTGAAAGGTGAGTGACTGCACAGAAGGGGGTGACCAGATTGGCCGATGGATTGTGTAGCAGAGAAGGGAATATTGAGGATTTGTTTTCGTCAACAGCATTTCTAGATGGAAACAAATGCACATTGGGAGTGCGCCACGGAACAAACATAGTTACTGATCAAATGAGAAAGTGAACTGGTACTCGTGATCAGGAGCTCAGGACCAAGTGTCATAAAATGGTCAAAAATGAAAGTGCTCAAAACTAGTTGGAACCTGAATGACCGGATAGATCTTGTCTTCTTGATTCTGGCGTCGTGAACGGTTCGAAAAATGGTCTTCGTATGAGGAAGTTATGCCAAAAAGAAAAATTGCCCAATAACATTGAAATTTTGAATTTTTTCAAAAAAATTTAAAATAGAATATTCCCAGAATATTCTTTTTGGGCAACGAATGGCAAGCTGCCACGTGGCAGGCCCGGAGACCGCCACGTGGCCCAAGGTGACATCAGCATTAATGGGTGCATATGTTTAAAAATTTTAATCGAGTTGTGAATCAAACCCACGACCACTCAAACCGCATTACAACGCTTAACCAACGCACCAATGGGATCGGACTTGATCTGTTGGCGGAGTAAACAATATTAAAAGGTTGTATTGCGTTTGGCAGGGCCTAAAGGGCCAGCCCCCATCACATATGTTTGCAGCCCCAGAATCGTGGGCCTTACCATAACCGTCGACGCCATAAACAATGGTCACCGCCCTTTGGAACGTGGTCACATTCCCGTAAGTCGGGGGCTAACACGTAAGTTTAACCACCAGTTCTTAAAGGTGGGCACAAAATCCTATGCAGAACCACCGAGGCCGAAATCCCGTTCACATGCACAGCTATGACAAACAGATAATCGACGGTCAGTTAGCGGTGCAATTGGCAGGCCCGCCATATTTGGCAGGCCTATTTGGACTCTAACTACAGTTCGCTGGAGTGATTCTAGGCCAAATTGGAGGAAATCTTCAATGAGCCATAACTTTGGCTAGGAAAGTCCTTTTTGGACGATTTTTTTTTTGATTTTGAGTATTTAGATAATTCTGAGGCCATTGGCACAGGTGAGAGAGAAATCAGAGGTCTTTTGCAGGTGTATTTTCTCCGTGGAAGTTCTAGGAGCCACAAAGGCCCAACATTGTGAGAGCTGTATTGGGTTGCAGGTACCCATTGGAGGTGAACCAGTAGTCAATCCTAAAGGATTTGAGTGTTCTGAATCCATTTTTACAGTCTATTTCACCCATAGAGACTTGTATTCAGCTGTACAATCATTTTGAGCTTTTAATCAAATCAAGGACATGCCCATTTGGGAGCCTTGGACGCGGCAGATGTAGCCCAGGAGGGGTGAACTGCGTTATCAACTTCTTTTGCATCTGTGGTTGAGTTATTTTCCTGAATAAATATGTTTTAATATGTTAAACAGAGAAATGAATTAATTATACTACACATAAAAGGGTCATAAACAACTGAAACACTCATTTGTTTTTAACTGCAAGACATGTACATCACTTAAACATGGATGTTTACTGAATTGAATACCTTGCTAAGCATTTACAAGTAGTTTCAAATTCAGATCAACTCGTTTTTTTTGAGGTAGCAAAAAATCACCCGATTTTGAAAAGTGGTGATGCTAGAATACATTTTTTTTTTAGCATATTTTTGGCACTTTAAATTTTCTTATGTATCAAGTATGAACTTTTTTTTTCGATGTTAGTGATTTTCATGCTGATTTTGAAAAGTGTTGATGCAACATCAACACATTTTTTTAAATGTTAATGATTTTCATGCTGATTTTGAGAAGTGTTGATGTAGCATCAAGACATTTTTTTAGAGGGCTTATTTTTGACACTTTTTTTTTTTTTAATGTATCAAGTGTGAACATTTTGTTTTTTGTTAGTGTTTGTCATCTTGATTTTCAAAAGTTCTCATGAGCATCAACCCTTTTTGTTTAGAGGGCTTAATTTTTACACTTTAAATTTTCTAATGAATTAAGTGTGGATGAATTTTTTTCTTAAATGGCGGTGATTTTCATGTTAGTAATAAAACATAAAATAATAATAAAAACATGACAAAAAAAAAAA
>APFE030959743.1:70776-83742 GCA_000404065.3 Pinus taeda
CACACTTAGGGGAAATGGAGTTTAGGAGTAATTGAGTAGGGAAATGTGTGAAACTAAGGGGTAGGAGTAAAAATGAGGGGGAGGGGTTTTCATAAGCCATGAAGGGGTAAAAGGGAAATTAGTGAGTATATAGTGGGGGTGAAATGTAATGAAGGGGGAGTTAGAGAAATCAACTTATGAGCATGCTTTTTTCATTGATAATTGCTCCTGCACACTTGAAACACATAGTTAAGCATGATAGTAGTGCTTATGCTCCAAATAACTTGCATTTTTGCAACCTTTTTTTACTTACCCTTTTACCTACCCTAACATTTTTTCTTCACTTTGGTGGGTGCACTTAAGGTAGCAAACCCTTTTCTTTCATTTTCTTTTATAAAACAAACCATCTACTTCTAACCTTATATCTTCGAAGGGCTTAGATTAAATTGATGAACTCCTTTTATTTTTCTACCTATCTAATGATCTGCCAAGATTAAACTGTTTGGTTAGATTTTTATTCTCTAATTATAAACATGAAATTCAAAGCATGAAATAGTCAAGATTAAGTAGTTTGACTATCATGGGTTGTGGCATGTATGACAAGTTGCACACAACCATTATTTAAGACAGTAAAGTAAAAAGTAGTGGCACTTGGACTTGCACACTTTCATGATCTGTTTTTTGTTTGAGGTTCATATTTTTTTTCATTTTTTGTATTCTTTTGATCTTTTCTTATTTTTCTTGTCCTTTGATATTTCTTTTAGGACACACCCTCTTTAAATTTTTTAATTTTAATATGGAAAACATTTGTAGAAAGCAAAGGTATGTGCAATATTACAAGAGTTAACCTTAGCCAATTCAAAATTATGAATCCTATCACTATAGGACTCTAATAGTGGCTCCACTTGGGGATGGCATTTTTTGGTGAAATTTCAAGAACTATGAAGATCAGTAGCCTTTGAATTGTGACTGTAGTTACCTTGTGAGCTGTCCTTATGTGATTCTGCTTTATTGATACTTATGACAGTAAATCCTCCAAAGCTCAGGGCCTTCTCTTCGAGCTTCAACTTCAAAGGATTACCATCCAATCCAATCTACACTCTGTAATGTTATGTACAATGATGCAAAGTAAAGTGAACTATTGTGAGTTAGTGGAAAAATAATGCTTCAGCATCCTACCATTAACAGGTCGTCCTGGTAGATCTGATCCATCTATGTTTGTCAAGAAAAATGCATTGTTGCCTCTGTAGCCATAAATGAAATAAGGCCCCTGCCACAAAAAATCAAATTTTCCATGTTTTCCTTTGTCTTCTCTCCTTGAATCCCACTTAAAGACTTTGTCTCCTATGTAAAAATCATCTGCTTTAGTCTTTTTATCAAATACTTTCTTGATCTTTTCCTGGATTACCTGTGATTTTACATATACTTCTTCTCTGGTTTGCTGTAGGTGTATGGTCTGATTTATTCTTGTTTGAATATCATTTGGTTCACCTATAATTCTTGGAGGATCTTCATGACCAACACTCCCAAGGATGATGGGAAAACTGCATCCATCCCATAAACCACCTGATAGGGTGATGTTCCAATGGAATTCTTAGTAGTCAGTCGATTTTCCCATAAGGCATTGCCTAACTTCTTGTTATCTTCCAGTAATTTTTTAATAATATTTACCAGGCTTTTGTTGGATGACTCTGCTAGTCCATTACCTTGAGGGTAATAGGCTGTGGAATGGCCAAGGGTGATGTGGTATTTGTTACAAATCTATCATTCTTTTGGATTTAAAGGCAACTGCATTATCAGTAATGAGCTTCTGGGGACATCCAAATCTTGACAGGATATTACTCTCTAAGAAGGAGATTATGACAGGTATTGCCTCTATCCATTTGGTAAAATAGTCTGTGGCTGTTAGAATCCACTTGTGCTAAGCTGAGGAGGCTAGGTGTATTTCTCCAATGAAGTCTAACCCCCATTGTTGAAATGGCATCTTAGTGGAAATTTGTTTAAGAGGCAAGGTTAAAAGTTTTCACTTTCCCTCAAAAATCTGGCATTTATGATAGGAGGTCACATGTTTTTTAATGCAAACAAAGTAGGTCAATAGAAACTAGCCCTCATAATTTTTTCAGCAGTACTCTTCCAGTACAAGTGTCCTCCACAATCCCCTGCATGAAACTCTTGTAAAATCCTGTCAGCTTCATCTTTCAATAAACAGGTTAAAAGAATACCACTATTGTCCTTCCAAAACAATGCATTATCTATAATACAATATCTTAATGACTTCATTTTTAAGAATTTATCTTTAGTTCTTGTCAATCCAGGAGGAGCTTGTAAGTTTAGTAATACAAATGTAATATCTGCATACCATGGTGAATAAGTAAAAGGTTCATTGATATGTGGAGTCACCATCTCCTCCTGATCATCAAGGGCACTAATAAAGTTGATATCTAAGGCCTAACTGTTCGATTCAGCCATGAGTTTGGCTAAACCTTGGCCTTTCATGAGCTTGGCGGGCTTTATCTCTATGCAATTTTCCAATATTGTGGCAATACACTTGCCTCTTTTACCTTCAGCCCATTTTGAGTCAAAATGTCCTTAACTACAGAGTTTGGAACATAAGCAATAATGTGAGAGTACAAAATGTATACTCTGAAGTCTTTGATTGCCTTAACTAAAGCTAATGCTTATTTTTCCATGATATGGTATTTGAGCGTGGAATCTTTTAAGGATTTACTAAAGAATGCTATTGGCTGTTCATATCCTTGATTGTTGTTTTGTAGCAAGTCTGCTGCAATGGTGTGTTCTGAAGCAAAAGAAAAAATAATAAAATCTTTGTTAAATTCAAGACTAATCAAGGCTGTAGTTTTGGTTAAAGCTTCCTTAATAGCTTCAAAATATTGTTTGGCCTCCATTGTCCATTTAATTGTTGAGTCCTTTCTTAGCATGTTATTTAGCTCCCTAATTAATTTAGCTAGATTTGAGATGAATCTCCTAAGAAAATTAATCTTACCTAGAAATGATTGTAGCTCTTTAACGTTTCGGGGATGGGAAATGGTCAAAATGGCTTCTATTCTAACAGGGTCTATCCTAATCCCATATTTAGATATGATGTGTCCTAACAACTTTGCCTCTTCTAGACCGAAAAAGTGTCTTTTTAGGATTTAAATAAATCCCAAATTTCCTACATTTGATAAATACTCTTCTGAGGTGGTTTAAGTGTTCATTGTTAGATTTAGAGAAGACTGTGATGTCATCCTGTTATACTACTAAGAAATCATGGATCTCCTTGGCAAAAGCTATATCCATAGCTCTTTGAAATGTGGCACTTGCATTCATTAATCCAAAGGGAATCTTCAAATACATGAAGGTACCCCAAGGAGTGGTAAACGCAGTTTTGGCTTGGTCCTCAGGTTGGACTAAGATCTAGTTATACCCAGAGAATCCATCTAATAGTGAAATCCTAGATGAGCCTACTACCCTCTGCAAGATATGGTCCATTTTTGGTAAGGGGTAGTTTTCTTTTAAAGAGACCTTGTTTAAGTTTCTAAAATCTACACAAAGTCTAATTTCACCTGTCTTTTTCCTAGTTGTAACTAAGTTTGAAACCCAGTCTAAGTTTCTAATGGGGGCTATTATTTGGGCATCAAACATTCTTTTAATCTCTTTCTTTATGGATGGCATAAGAATTGGGTTTATTCTCCTTAGTTTCTGTTTGAAAGGTTTATGATCTTCTTTTAGAGGTATTTTGTGTTGGATTATGCTGGTGTCATAAGATTTTAAGTCTTCATAACTCTAGGCAAATACATCATGGAACTCCTTAAACATATTGATGTATTTGACCTTTTCCTCTGGAGGTAAGGCTTTTGATATTTTGAAGAGCTTTGGTTTATCCTCAGTCCCTATGTTAACCTCTTCTATGTCAGCTCTCAAAGGTTCCATTTTAGGTTTCCTAGCTACATCATTAGAGTCAAATAAATCCTCTAAAGGGACTAATCCCTTGGGCAAAAAATTGTTTTTCAAATTAAGAATATCTGGATCATCATCTATTATTTCATCTATCTCTACATTTTCTAAACTATCTATTTCTACTCTAGGAAATTTAGTTGGTTTAGTTACATCAAAAATATTTACATCTAAGCTGCTTTCTATATTATTGTCTAATGTACATTCAGTGTCTATCTTGCAATTATGAAATTCACCTTCATTGTTCATGAAATCATAGATTTGAGAGTCTTGGGATAAAATCTGCCAATACTTGAGGTTATCTGGTATCACAGGCCTATGTCTAACTTCTCCAGTGTACTGGTTGTTTGGTTGAAATGGAAATTTATAAGTACTAGCAAAGGTGGCCATATTGTGGGCCTGCATGTTTTGTTTTCTAGGAATGGCAACAAAGTTTGATTCCAGGAGGTCTTTGATCAAGACTAAAACAATATCCCTATATTGACCAAGCCTGGGGTTGTTGACAGAGTATTCACCACTGATCTGTTTAATAATCAGCTCCGAGTCTCCCATGATGGAAACTAAACATAAAACATATATACACAAATATTTTCCCCTAGATCCCAAAACCAAGACTACCAGATTCATTTTTCATTATGTTCCTTTCAATGTTACAATACATGTATATACATGCCGAAGCATCCATAAACCTCAATCCATTAACCCTGGATTATAACATAACCGTAGTTCCCTTGACTGGATCTACAAAATACCATGGACCAAAAACCATCGCGCCCAAAACCATGTGTGAAATCCATGTAAAAAACCATAGGTATAATAATAATAATTATTTTTTTCCTTGGGCAGTGCCCGGGACCCCGTAGAGGGGGGCTACCTCCCCCATCAAACTCCCTGACAAGGGGGGGGGGTGGCGCCTTATGACCCCCCTGCTATGCCTGACACAACGAAGGTGAGGCGCCACTCCCTTTCTATCCCCCCGGTTTCACTATTGGGGCTAGTCATGGAAAGAATATAACACAACCCAACAGTATCGAGCTTGTTTATAAAGATCCACAGACAGTATGGTTGTTCGTTGGTTAAAGCAAATGTGTATGTGTGTATATGTGGTTATTATTGTAAATACCGTAATGAACTGTATTGTAAAGTTCTAGTAAACGATATGTTTGTCATGTTTAGCAGGTGGTCATCTACAACTAGTTGTGTTATAAAGCTCCATGGGCAGTATATTTTGTTTTCAGTGGTATTGTTGGTTATAGGTGTCATTGAACACATAGGAAGGTGTTCCCCCAAGGGGGAGGTTTTTGTAACAACCCTGGTTAAAAATCCATGTAAAAATATATAAGGCGACGATGATAGGACACGTATTCCAAGGTGAATGGTGGGAAAAGCATCCTAGCAGGTGCTCATTCGGTTTATTATAGCTAAGGAAATTGGCAAAGGAAATGGAAAAGGCTTTAGAAAGACATGATGCATTAATTGGCATTTTATTTATGAAAATAATGGAAATTGGGAGAAAAGGGAGGTGAAAGGTCACAAGTTGCATGTGAGGAGGAAAATGAAGGAAAATAATGGAAAATGATAAAAATAGAGGCCTCATTGATAAAAAGGCTTCTGAGGATTAGTGGGCAGACTTAGTCAATGTAAGCTTGGTCAGTTCAGTTTTGGAGCCCTCTCTCTATTCTCTCTCTCATACTCTTGGATACTTAGAGTTTTCTTGGAGAACTCTTGAAAAGTGTGGCTTAATTGATGTTTTGGAGCAAGAAGGAAAAGGAATAGCAGGAAAGTGCAAGAGGACATCGGGATCAACAACTACAATGAATTTGGCTTGCAGGTACCAAGTTGCATGTATGTTGTCCTCACTAGTTTTGGCATGCATGACATATGCATGTGGATTATTGGTCATGATTTGTCATTGGCATGGAGGATGGTCGAGATTGATAGTGGATTTCCTAGCCTTGCCATTTCTTGGATAGCCATGGAGATTGTGGGTTCATTTCATTGTTTTGTTTTGGTTGGTTCTCATGTTCTTTAGCTTGGGTTGAGTTACTAGTTCATAGAGCCTTGTGATGAGGTTCATCAATAAGTAAACTATATGGGTCACAATGCCACTCTCCAGCTTATTAAATTTCCTTTTCTCGCATTTATTTACATATTTTGTTATCTTTTTCTTAGTGAGAAGAGTAAAGTTGATTTACTATGTCATGTGGCCTAATGTGTGTTAAATGTAGGAATTGGAGCAGTTTTGGGTTGAATTAAGTGTAGGAATTTGGAGTAGGCAAGCAAGAGATATTTTAGGAGTTGGTCTCCCTTCTTAACTCCTCAAATCATTTGAAGATTCCTCCACTCTATCTCATCAGCTCAGTGTCATTGACAACCAAGCAAGCCAAGTTCATTATCAACCAAGCCGGTGACAGTCAAGGAAGAGTTGTTTTCAAGTTAGGAAGCCCAGTATCTCTATTTTCTATGGAGCTATTGGTACCTCTAGTTTTGTATAAATAAGAGAGCCAAGGGACTCATTAGGATTCAATTTTTTGTTGTAGCTAAGAGGCCATTTGAGCTTAAACATTTTGACTGTTATTGTTATGATGTACTTGACATTTTTATGATAATGAGAAATTCTATTTTAATCTAGCATTGAGTTGACTCAGATGGATGAAGCTCTTGGGTTAGGGCCCAACAGTAGCAACAAAAGTTCCTCTTTTGTAGATGTATTCTTAGCTTAGAATGATAGTTACCAGCTAACGTTTATTTATGTATTTTTGTTGCTTAACCTTGTTTCCATTAGTTTAAAGAGGTACACTATTGTTGCAGTTTAGTGAAGGAGATTATACCAAAAAATATTGTGACAGTGGCCCCTATCTCATCTCCCTCATGGGATCATGATTAGATGACTCCACTCTCACAGCCCCAAAAACAAAGTTTGTCTTTTGTTTATTGCATAGACTAAGTTTCATTCTTAGCTAGATAACTGTTTATGATTTCTTGGAAGCATCTGCAATTGTTATCTTGTTTTCTTAAGGTTGTTGTAGCTTAAAAGGTAGTCCATGTCATAGATCTAGTTCTTAATAGTAGATAGATCAACTTCCTCAAATTCAACTCATCTTTTCCATGTGGACATGTAGTGATTTATAATTGAAAAGAGAAACCTGTTTTATTACAGGATTTTTGATCTGGAGGAAGGGATTCCTCATGGATGAAAATAGAAATGAGGGCGCTTTTCCCCTTAGAGATACTAATGGAGATGTTAGGATAAAAAACATAAGCCCCTCTACCCTTCCTCACTTCCATGTCTTAACCTCAGAGGACCCTGATACCTTTTTGTTTGAGTTTACTGTTATCTGCAAAACTTATGATTATACCTATGATGACCAGAAGTTGAAGTTGTTCCCATCCACCCTTAAGGATGTAGTCTTTCACTTGTTCATGGGTTTACCTGGGGACAACATCACTACATGGGCTCAAATGCAACAAGATTTCAACTACAAGTACAAGGAATATTGTAGGTCCAAAGACACCAAAGAGGAAATCTTTAGAATGACCTTGGGACATGATGAATCCTTGGAAGATTATGAGGAAAGGTTCCAACTCAGTTACAAAAGGGCCAAATGCACCCTTGATCCTGAATCACTCAAGTTAGTCCTTATTAGAGGAATCAAGGAGGACATTCTGGAGACCCTAAAGATGCTGTCTGGAGGGGACATTTATCAACTATCTTATGATGATATCAAGATAGTTTTAAAAAACCATTCCAAGGCTTCCAAAAAGAAGGGTAGGGTTAGTCAAGCTTTGGCTAGTTCCTCTCCCTCTAACACATCTATCAAGAGTGGAATTGGAAACATGTTGGAAGAATTTAAAAGTGAAATGTTGCACACCCTTGATCTGAAAATGGACACCACGATGATCAAGAGGAAGTAGAGAGAGTCTTAGCTATCTTTTTCCCTAGATGCACTGGAAGGCACCCCAAAAATGAATGTCCATTGAATGTTATAGAGGTCTGCTCGGTCTGTGAGGAAAACCATTCCACAGATAAGTGCCCATTCTCTGCCTATATTGAAGGCCATATACCAATGGGCTAAAGGTGGGGTTGAATAACTCTATTATATCAGTCAAAGGAGGCCTGAAGGATCTTGACCATACTAGCAGGGCATGCAAGGGACATCCTATTCCTATTACAATCCCAATGAGAATGCATCCCTTCCCCCTTGGTGTTCTCCTTCTCATCCTTCATGGTTAACACCTTCTCCTTGGTATTATGCACCTGAATACCCTTCCCAACCTGCCAATTAGTCATTTAAACCATATGCTCCCCCACATCCTCAGTGGAATACCCCATCACAAGGTTGGAGGCCTCCATTCAACCAACATCTAGCCTTACTGCCTCCACCTCCATCTCAACCACATCTCCTTCATCCTGCTCCACCTAAGCAACCTCAGATGCCTGCTTAACCAAATCCGAACCTGAACAACAAATGTGCACAACAGATCCATAGTGGAGAGACAACCTACCCTGCATATGCTTTAGAAATTCAAGAAATCAACCTCAGGTCTGGAAGAGTGCTTCCAGATAACCAACCTCCATCTCCACCTGAGAAGCTTGAAGAGGAAAAGGAAGAGAGTGTTCCTAAAGCCAATCCACCTCCTTTTCCTGGAATATTGATCCATCCTAGTCAACACACCCTAGAAGAGACTGAACTTCTGGGAGAATTGAAAAACTTGTGTGTTAAAAACCCACTCCTCCAAGACATCAAGGATGTCCCCATCTACAACAATATAATTAAGGAGAATTTTTTCAAACATCCTGAGAGGAGAAAGAAAGAAACCCCCTACCATTAATGTCATTGGACAATTGTCTGACTTAATGCTTGGGAGAGTGATTTTCCCAAAGTATATAGACTCTGGAAGTCCTGTGGTAGATGTGCACATTTATGGCTTCATTGTCCCCCACACCATGAATGATCTTAGGGCTACCATCAATGTGATGACCAAGGAGACCATGCTCAAACTAAATCTCCAAGGATACTTAAGAAAGACCACAAAAATATTGCAACTTGTAGATAGATCCACAATATCTCTTGAGGGAGTTGTTGAGGATGTGATGGTCTCTATTGATTCCTGGGAGTACCCTGCTGACTTATTAGTTCTCCATCCCAAGAAAAAATTCATTGGTTATCCTCTCATCCTTGGAAGGCCATGGCTAGCAACCACTGATGCTTACATAAGTTGCAGAGCTAGGAACATGACCATTAAGAATGGGCATTTGTCCAAACAATTGGTCTTCGCTCAACCATCCCTAGAGCATGACTTACCCTCATGGTTGAAAGAGGAGGAGGAAGCTAAAGTATACCATACCACATCATACCCAATATATACCCTAGATGCTATTATAGGAGGGGGCCAACCTGATGAAGGTGACCTCATTGATCAAAACCTCTAGAACCAACCCCCCAACACCATGCCTCTTAATGAGCTGGTGAAGAAATCTAAAGATAACCCTTGGACTTATTTGTGTCTAGTTGAATCAAGTCTCACTCATGTCAAAATGGAAGAATTTGGTCCATCTAAAACATTGAAAATCAACCCCTCTCTCTCAGCACATCATGAAAAGAAGTTATGTAACATGCTGAGAGAGCACCTAGATGCCTTTTCTTGGAGCTATAAGGGAATGAAGGGAGTACACCCTTCAGTGTGTACTCACAACATCTACATCAAGGAAGGTTGCAAGCCAATGCACTAAACTCAGAGGAGAATGAACCCAACCCTCAAATAAATAGTCAAAGAAGAATTGTAGAAGTTGTTGGATGCAGGGTTCATTTACCCCATCTCAGGCAGTGATTGGGTGTATCTCTAGTTTTGGTCCCAAAGAAGAATGGGAAGTGGAGGATCTGTGTGGATTACAAATAATTAAATAAACCCACTAAAAAAGACCATTTCCCTCTACCTTTCATTGATCAAGTCTTTGACAATCTTGCAGAGAAGAAGTTCTTCTCTTTCCTGGATGGATTCAGTGGTTAGAATCAGATCCAGATCAGCCCAGAGGACCAAGATAAAACCACATTCACTTGTCCTTGGGGTACCTTTTCTTATAGAGTCCTTCCTTCCAGATTATGTAATGCCCCTGCCACTTTTCAAAGGGAATTTTTGAGCATCTTTGTTAAGATAGTCCATGAATTTGTAGAGATCTACATAGACAATTTCACTCCCTATGGGTGTGACTTCCTAGAGGCTCTCTCCAAATTGGGGAAAGTACTAAAGAAGTGCATTGAAATGAACCTATCTCTTAGTCCCGAGAAGTGTGAATTCTTGATGAATGTAGGGACTGTTCTGGGTCACTCAATATTCCAGGAAGGACTACAAGTGGAGCTAAATAAAATTGCCATCATAACAAGGGTCCCTACTCCTCAAAAGTAGAGGGATGTCATGAGTTTCTTGGGCTTAGATGGATATTATAGGAGATTTATCAAAGACTTAAAAAAAGTAACCTCACCATTGTTTGGACTGTTGGCCAAGGACTCTGAATTTTGCTAGTCAGAAAGTTGCCAATAGGCCCTAGAAATATTGAAGGACTAGTTGACTAATGTACCCATACTCAGAGGCCCAAATTGGGCACTTCCTTTCCACACCCATGTTGATGCATATGACAAAGCTATAGGAGCAACTCTAGGCCAAATAGATGACAAATTTCCTTATGCCATTTACTTCATTAGCAAAAAATTGCCCAAGGCTGAATTGAACTACACTGTGACTGAAAATGAACTCCTATCTATTGTCCATTCCTTGAACAAATTTAGACACTAAATCACTGGTTATCAAACATTTGTGCATAATGACCATGCTACTATCAAATATTTAATGAACAAGCCTAATGTGAATGTTAGAATTAATAGATGGTTGCAATTATTACAATAGTTTGATTTAACTATCATTGATAAGCTAGATAAAGAAAATGTAGTTGCAGATGTTTTTCCTGCACTTACTTTTCCCGCAGGTGATGAAGGAATGGCTGATGATCAACTGCCAGATGAGAATTTATTTTCTATTTCAGTTCTCTCTCCATGGTTTGCTGACATAGCCAACTACCTAGTTGCTGCAAAGTTCTCTCCAAATCTGTCATCTAGGGAGACAAGAAGAATTGTAAGGAAGAGTGCCCCATTCACTTGGATTGGGGGCAATCTATTCAAGTTGGGCCCAGATCAAATTTTGAGGAGGTGTGCCAGGGAAGAGGAATTATTTGACATCCTTCTAGCCTATCATTATGGGCCTTTTGGAGGTCAATTTTCATCCAAGAGGACAACTTTCAAGGTACTGCAAGCTGGCTACTACTGGCCCACTCTCCACCAAGATGCAATAAGATACACCAGTCGATGTGATCAATGTGAGAGGATGGGAAACCTACTCCCAAGGATGAAACACCCTTACAACCTTACGTGTCTCTAGATCCATTTGACAAGTGGGGCATGGATTTCATTGGGCCCATTGATACACTATTAGGGTAGAAAAAATACATAATTGTATGCACTGATTCTTTGACAAAGTGGGATGAGACCAAGATTGTCAAGGTAGAAACAAAGGAGAAAGTGGTTGAGTTATTAAGGGAGAATGTATTCTACAAGTTTGGGTACCCTAGAGAACTAGTCATCGATCATGGAGCTCAATTCACATCACATCTGATCAAAAATTTGTTGAGGCAACATGGGATAAAACACAGGAATTCAATTGCCTATCATCCTCAGGACAATGGACAAGTAGAGGTAACTAACATAGCATTCGAAGGAATCCTCACCAAGGTTGTGAGAAACAACAGAAAAGATTGGGTTGATAGACTAGTGGAGGCCACTTGGGCCTATAATACAACCTAGAAGACAATCACTGGTTTTACCCCTTATCACTTGGTCTATGGAAAGAAGGCTCTACTCTCCATTGAGTTTGAGTACAACACCTTGAGAATGGCAGCACAATTGGATTTGGATATTACAAAGGCACAACAGGAGAGGTCTCTCCAACTAATTGGTCTGTATGAATTTATGATGTAGGCCCTCCTACACACTGAAGTTATCCAAGTAAAGAGGAAGGTTTGGAATGACAAGAACATCAAGGACCTGATTTTTCAAGAAGGGGATTGGGCTCTACTATATGAATCCAGGTTCAAGGACTTCAAAGGAAAATTTATGACAAGGTGGTTAGGCCCATACCTAATAGAGAAGTGCCATGACAATGGGGTTGTTCAAATCAGGACCATTGATGAGGAAGGTATTCCCTTGCTTGTCAATGGATACAAATTGAAAGCTTACAAAAGACCTTTGTCTAGGGAGGAGTTCATCAACACCATTAGTAAGGAGGTAAATGTGATTGGACGTGTCCTAAATTCCAAGTCACACAATTCACGATTTTTATTTTTTTTGGAAAAAAAAACAAAAACAATAAGAGGTCTCGATGAAAACCTCTATGAGGCATATGAGGCCAACTCTTGGGTCGAAACATCCTTGAGACAACCCACAAGTGAAAAAAGAAAAAGAAAAATATCCCTGGGTGAAAACCTTCCTTGAGGCACCTAGGCTAGGCAGGTAGGTTGAAAACCTCTCGTGAGGCAGCCTGTGTGTCTTTCAAAAAAGAAAAGAGAAAAGAAGAGAAAAAATAATAATAATACCATGATAGGGAACTCAAACTTGTCCACTAATAGATTCTGTGATTTTGCACGTTTTTAAGACAATGAAAGATGCAAAGCTATAGGGACAACATGCCAAGTTTCATTCCATTTCTCTCTCTATCAACTCCATCCCATCCATGTCGCGATCACTCATATCCATTTTCAGGCATCAAAAATATTTTTTTCTGAATTTTCTCTCTTGCTACATCATGTCATGTTGCTGCTACAAGAAGATCATGTAACACTACAAGATGTTCTGAAATGATACAGGAAAGGGGACCTGTCACGCGGAATGAGTCGATCTTGCAGACAAGATAGACCTTCCTAGAATCTAATGAAGACCTAATGACAAACAAACCAACCAGACACTATCTTTCTCTAAATGC
>APFE030959743.1:103620-167048 GCA_000404065.3 Pinus taeda
TTCTCTCATTTCTAAAGCTTGTTTTGAAGAGCTGAGGTCTGAGACTTGCTTAGGAAGCTGGCATAGGTGGTGATAGACCCATATCGACTGCAAATAATCAAGATGACGATATTTTTGTGTAACAGGACCCGACAAGAAAATCATCATGAATGCCTATTCTATGTTGATTAGGGACCTTACACTTCATCAAACCACTCACCCATCATCCATGCATCCCTGGTCTAAATCACCATACCCATACTGAGCTCTGTTTCGTTCAAGAAAAAACGTAGGAAGATGTCCAAAACATAATGAAAAAAACCAAAGGACATGTCCTCCCTTGCCTCAGCCATTCACTACTCCATCAGATCTCTTCCATCAAGCTCCAACCCTTACACCACTACCCAACATCCCTATGAGAGAAAAATTATTGTAAAAGGAAGAAAAGAAGCAGCTAGAGGATCTTCTGTAGCAGCTACATGATCTCCTGTAGTAGCCTGTGCCATTATTGCAACTATCCTGATACTTAATTTTTCTTCCCAACTAGAGCAAGGAGAAGTACCCTCATTTCTGAACACCTTGTTTCTCCTAGCCAGGCTCCACAGCAACAACAACAACGAAGAGATATCAAGCACCTGCACACATGAAAAGATAAGTAGTCAACTATACAGGCAGGAAGCAATACACAGGAAGAGAGCAAAGGAGCACTTTCCTGAGCAGCAACACAAGAGGAAAATACTCCAACATGCATTGATCAGAAAAAGGTAGGCACAGGTATGGAAACTTACTTAGCTCTTCCCTAAGTACGATATATTGTAAAATGTATAAATGTCGAAGAAAGGTCTTTTTATAAGTTGGAGGTGGCCAGTTAACTTGGCCACCCTCAGCTTGTGATAAAAAAGTGGAATTTTAGTCAACATGCCATGTTAGAGTGTCACATCAATAGGAATTAGTTAAAAAGGTGGCCAAATTAGTTAAGAGGGAGTGGATGATGATTACAAGGGGCAAGTGAATGATCACCAATGGTGGGCCAATGGTCCCAATTAGGAAATCTCATAGCACTTCCAACCAACACAATGCTCCGAGCCTCGACTATAAATATCATAAAACCCCAAACTTTCATGCAATTTTTTTCTCGTTTCGAAATCAAGGAGATAGGGACCAACTCCAGAAGCCATTAAAAGTCTAACCCTTCTCTAGCCATCCTACTAGAGACAACTACAAGAAACACAAAAGACTACAGGAAGCTATAGGAAACACTGGAATTCCACATCAAGTCTGCAAGGGGATGCCTAGGGTCAACTTGGTCATCAATTGTCATAATCCCAAGCATTACAGTGAGAAGTAAGTGGCCCATCTCTCTTGTGTTCATGATCTGATAACTGATAAAATCTACACTCTTTTAGTAATTACAGTCAACTTCGGAATTATACAGAGTTTGAGGGTATATAAGAAAAATTCTGTGGCTATAAGGAATTCTATAAATTACAATCATCCACTAAAACGTTTAAGCTCTTAGCCACCCTAAAATCCATACTGAAGCTATCCTACAAAACCTCACGCACATAGCTAAAATTAGAGAAGAAAATGGGAGGGGGATTCAATAGAAGAGAACCCATAGATACATCAATAATTCGCCTTCATCCTCTTGTGGTAGATATCTTCAAGAGGCATCAATGGTTAGGCTTCTTTAAGTTTCTCAAGGGAAATGATGATGATATAACCTACAAGTTTTCCATGGCACTAAACCCTCAAGCAAGAACAAGTGCTACCACTATGGTGAGAGGGTTGTCCATTACCATCAGCCTTGATGTGATCAGCAGAGTGACAACGCTTCCTCTAGGGGTTCAATGGAGAAAGAAGGACAAGGCCAGTAGCACCTTTACTAAAAAAAATTACTTCCTAAATGATGAAAATCAAATTGAAGAAAAAAATGTGGTCAGAAGGGAGATCCTTCCCTATCCCTAGGATGAGGTGGGCTACCACATCCTTAAGTACATTTCTTGTGAAGGTAGACTAAGTGTAGTCTGTGGCTACCAATTCAGAGTCCTCCATGAGTTGAGATTCAAAGCTAGAATACCCATAAACTAAAGGCTTAGTGTGCCTTATTTCCTTTTACAATCCATTATGGACATGAATTAGAAGGTGAAGGAGGGGAAACACCAGCAGTTAGCACACCATGGTCTCATCAAACTAATATATGCCTTGAGCCAATTGAGAATTGAAGTTTGTTGGTCCATATTTAGTGACATGGATAGAGAAGCCTTCCTTGAAACCCAAGTTCTTGAACATAGTGGGACCTCAACCTCTAGTGCTGAAGAGGAGGAAGAGGAAGGAGAAGAGGAGGAAGAAGGAGAAGAAGAAGTAGTAGAAGAAGAAGCAAAGGAGGAAGAGGTAGCAGAGACAGACAAAACAAAAGTAGAAGAAAAAGAAGAGGCAGCAGAGATAGACATAACAGAGAAAGAAGAAAAAGAAAAAGAAGGAGAAGAGGAGCAAAAGGTAGAGCCCATCCTTGAGAAAAATACTACACTTGAAGAACAGGAGATATCCCCAAGTTTGTTTCCTGAACCCACTGAAAAGGAGGTAGATGTTGCCTTGGATACCTTTAGCACACCCATCAAGTCCAAGAGGAAAAGGAAGAGGTAAATTCCCCTCTATCTTAAAGCAAGAAGCACTAGGATTAAACAGGGGAAGCCACAAACACCAACAAAACCCCCCATCATAATTAAATAATTACCAAACAAGAAGGAGGAGCTAGAGTCCATGGGAATGAAGGTTGAGAAATTCATATAACTAGAAGCAACCCCAAAATCTACCATCACCTATGTTAGGAAGTCTATAACTGGGTAAACGTCATCTAAGCAAACCAAGGCACCTGTAACCCTCCAACAAAAAGGAAAAGGCTTGCTACAGGATCCCCAAACAGTGCTTCAGGAAACACTAGCAGTGCTACAAGAAAGACAGAAAGAGCTACAGGAAGAGTAGCAGGGGAAAAAAGAAGGCAAGGAAGCAACACCACAGGTACATGAGGGGAAATCTTCTCCAAAGACATTTGAGGGAGATTTTCTAGAGTTGCAGGAGCCTAGCCCACAACCAAATTTGAGCTCCTACTACAAGTTCATTAAGGGAGGTAGAGCGATATGACAAAAATTTGCAATCCCTCTCTTCTTTCAACTTGAAAAAGAAAGAGGAAGGAAACATTGATGGATGCAAATTTCTAAGTCAAAGAAACTAGAAGATGTGGGCCTATGGAAGTAAACTCCTAAAGATGGGCAGGGAATTGAGTGAATTGAGAGATAGAGAATACACCATGAGAACACAGTTGCAGGCAGAAAACACATGGCTGAGGAGGAAGTTGCAAGAATAGGAGAGCCAATTGGCCACCATGGCAAGCCTCTCCATGGAGGCACTTCAATGCAGGCTACCATCGAAATCATATGCACTATACCTCAAAGATCAATGGACGCAATTTCAAATTAAGACATTGGCACAATAGGGGACCATGCCATTCCAAGATTATAGGCAATTCTTTGAGCTATGTGACAAGAGCACCCTTGAATACAAGGCCAAATTATTTGAATTCTACCTACACAACCTTTACTTGACAAACTTGAATGTGTGGGAACCCAATACAAAGTTGGGGGACTTGCAAATGGTGGCCCTTGCATCATGGATGATTCACGAGGAGGCCAGGGCTAAGGAGGTGAAGAGAATAGTAGAAAAAGTGGAAAGAGAGCCCCTCTACATCAAAGAAAAACAAATAAATTCCATGGATGTTATTAGTAACCACAACATCATTTCCAATGATGCTCAACTTGCACCAAGATACCTAGATACCCAACAACATTCCATCTCCCATTTTGAGAACACTTTAAGATTGTTGGGGACTCAGAGCCAACAAGCATGCCAGAGGATATGGAATACCTGCCTCATAGTCTCCGGATGAGGGAGTACCACTCTCCCGAGAGATTGAGAAATGCATTGGAAATGACACCCATGTATAAGAAGGCCTTGCAAAGACTGAAGATCAATTGGATTGGACTAAAGCTCAGTCCACCTTTGCTGTTGGGTTTGCTGTAAGGTAGGAAGGAAGAAGAGGAAATAAAGCAGTGGGAAGAGATAGAAAAATGCAGGGTTCCATCCTCAAGAAGAGACACCATCCACAAAAGCCTGGGATGTCTGAGAGGCCACTAGGGCTATGAAATATATGGATATAAATGACTAGGTTGCTCAGAGGATGAGAAACAATTTCAGTAGGGGGGTGATAGTGAGGTTCATCAATAGGTAAACTATAGGGGTCACAATGCCACTCTCCAGCTTAATAAATTGACTTTTCTCACATTTATTTACATATTTTGTTATATTTTGCTTAGTGAGAAGAGTAAAGATGAGTTACTATGTCATGTGGCCTAATGTGTGTTAAATGCAAGAATTGGAGCAATTTTGGGTTGACTTAAGTGCAGGAATTCGAAGTAGGCAAGAAAGAGAGATTTTAGGAGTTGGTCTCCCTCCTTAAATCCTCAAATCATTTGAAGATTCCTCCACTCTATTTCATCAACTCGGTGTTACTAACAACCAAGCAATCTGAGTTCATTGGCATCCAATCCAGTGATAGTCAAGGAAGAGTTATTCTCGGGTTAGGGAGCCAAGTATCCCTATTTTCTAGGAATACGTTGGTAGCTCTAGTTTTTTTATAAATGAGAGAGCCAAGGGACTCATTAGGATTCGACTTTCTGTTGTAGCCAAGAGGCCATTTGAGCTAGAACATTTTGACTGTTATTGTTATGATGTACATGAGAATTTTATGATAATGAGAAATTATGTTTTGATCTAGCATTGAGTTGACTAAGAGGGTTGAAGCTCTTGGGTTAGGGCCCAACCCTAGCAACAAAAGTTCCTCTTTTGTAGTTGTATTGTTAGATTATAATGATAGTTAGCTGTTGAATTTTATTTGTATTTCTGTTAGCTTAGCAAGTTACTTAAATTTTTTCTAAAACTTGTTTCCATTAGTTTAAAGAGGTAGATTAGTGTTTCAGTTTGGTGAAGGAAATTATACCAGAAAATCTTGTGACAGTGGCCCCTATCTCATCTCCTTCATGGGATCATGTTTAGAGGATCCCACTCTCACAACCCCAAAAACAATGTTTGTCTTTTTATTTATTGCAGAGACTAAGTTTCATTCTTAGCTAGATAACTGTTTATGATTTCCTGGAAGCATCTGCAATTTTTATCTTGTTTTCTTAAGGTTGGTGTAGCTTAAAAGGCATTCCATGTCGTATATCTAGTCCTTAATAGTAGATAGATCAACTTCCTCAAATTCAACTCATCTTTTCCATGTGGACATGTAGTGATTTATAAATGAAAAGAGAAATAGTTTTGACTATAGGGATTGTTGATCTTCAGGAAGGGACTCCTCCAACCAACTTCACCTAGGTCTTCTCCACCTTCTGTTGAGGCATACTAGCCCATAGTCTGAACCTCTATTTTCTAGCCACCGTGAGCAAGCTACCTTAGGAAAATCCAACCTCCTTGGGGTTCTGGGCTTGGCCTTAGGCAATGTTCACCTTCCCTACACCTTCTACAACTATCATTCACCCCTCCAACACCACATCTCACTATTCTTACCCTTGAAAACCTCTCAGCCAACTTCTTGTAGCAGTTCAGGACATCCTGTAGCAGTTTCCTGTGGCAAACCTGTAGCGGCCTGTTTTGACCTAAAATGATAGGATAGCCTAGTATAGGAGTAGGTTAACCCCTCATCTTGGACTCTATGACCAAAAGTGCCACCTAGACCAGCCTTCCCATTCCTTTCTCTCTTGCAAGATTGGATAGCATTAGATATTTATGAAGTTAGCAATTAAGACTTTTTATTTATTTATTTATTTATTTTTTAGTTATTTTTTTTCTTTTTCCGCAAATGCGAATGAGATAGTTAATGAATGCATGTTTGAATTATGAGATGATAAAGTAACTTTATATTTTCAAGTAGTCCTAATATCTAGATGATCAATTGCAATATTAGCATAGTTTCCTTTCTGCAAGTGATTTGTGTCATTTCATAGTTAGATGATTTATGGAATTTCATAACATTTACCATTTGGCAACTTTAATTTTCTAAATAGACAAGCATTTAATTTCCCTACACTAGAAATAGCTTTACATTCACTATCAGTAGTCAGAATCCTTTTAGTGTAATAGAGGATTGGTATGGAACCCTAATGGTCAAGTGCCCAAGTTGAGAAGTGACACGAGTAGAATGATGCATCTGCTGTGTATATAGCATTGTCACCTCCAAGTTTGTACAAAACCCTGGGTTGATAAAGTAAAGTTGGTAGCCCTAGGAGTTGCAACATTATTGCTGTAATACTGAGGATCATCACCTTGGTTGGGCAAATGCTATGGAGCGTTGTAATAGTTTGGGTTGAGTTACTAGTCCCGTAGCCTTGGTTGGATGTTGGGCATGGAATCCCCCCAAGGCATGTTTTGGGGCTCAAAGCCCAAGTTTTGACCAAATCTTGTTGTAAAGCTTTGCGAATTGCGGGCATGGGGCATGAATGTATGATAGAGTCATAGGGTTATCCGCCCTAGTTTTGTAATGTAATGTCGGATGGATAGACCTACCCATGGTTTGCGGACCATGGGATTGTATAAATAGAGAGAGGCTCTAAGTGTAAAAAAGGGGAGAGACAATAGAAATAGAATAGAAGCATGAGAAGTATGAGTGAGTGAGTTGTAGTGTGAAGTGTGTCTTTGGATCATAGAGTAGGAGAAGGCTTCACAGCCGAGTGCGCAGAGGCCTAGTAGTCTGGAGCTAAGTGCGTGGACCCCTACAGCTGAGTGCGCAGGGCGAGTCGAGTCTGTAACCGTGGAAGGAATCAATAAAGAGAAGTTTGGTTATAATTCTGTGTATCTGTTCTTGGGTTAATGCATGATTGATATCATTTGCAAATATATTGTTTATTTACTGCACGCACCTGTATGAATGTTTTATGTTGTTAAGTATAACTTAAAGCACTCCAGTAGGCAAAGATAATTAACTAACATTGGAATATAAGCAAGGTCTTGGGTAATAGCATAGAGCATGGTGCTTAGCCCCTGGGTAGGGCTGCGCGAAGGCAGTTTATCAGGCCAAGAGGAATGGGAAAGTGTGTGAAGCAACCTGCGAGCTGGGACAAACTGCGGACCAGTCGAACTCATCAAATGTCTCTAGGGTATGGAAAACTGGTTCTAGCACCCTCCCATACTACTTCGAGTGAGACCTCAGTTCGCGCTCCGTGGACTGTTGCTGAAAGGGCCAGTAGTGTTGGGATTTGTTTGGCTAATTAACTCTAAACCTGGGTCAGGCCCCAACAAGCCAACAAATGGTTCTATTGCCGAGACCGGGATCTGCATAGAGATGTCTGATGTCGTATCACTAGAATCCAACAAAGAAAGGAATTGAAGAGTGGTTGGACAAAAATATTCACGATTTTGCGGTGTAGGAAAAAAGGAATCTGCGATTGTCAAAGGAAGAGTGGTTAGATTGCTACTTATATATGGAAATTCATGAAATTTTCTTTGCATCCTTCCCCACTGAGTTGTATGGGTGGATCATGAGGCTAGAAGATAGCCAAGGAAGGTGCAAACTCGACAAACCTATTGTGTGGACTTCGGAATTGGTGTGGAGATTGGAAGCATCATAAGATAAGATCGCGTGTGCTGTCGATCACTGGCTGGATCGAATCATAGGATGATTCATCACTGAATTCGCAATAGATACTTTAGTCAACTATAGCGAGGTAGAATGATGCTTCCTCAAGGGACTGCGAGGTAAGTACGTTAAATATTTGAACACTTGGATTAAAATGCTACTGTGTGAAAAGCATGTTATGAAAATAAATTGATGTTTGGGGCTACACGAAGTGGGAGGATCTATAGAAATGAAGGTAGCACAGAATTAGAAACTAGCCCCTTGATTTCACCTCTGCACAGAGGTGAAGAAGAGCTCGCGAAAGTTTCACCAAGAAGTGCGATCAATCTGATAAAGTAGAGAATTCTGCGCATATCACCCCCACCCACACCACCACCAGCTTCACCATCTTCACCCCTGACTTCGCGCATACCACCTCTGCCACCACTGCAGAGCAGTATGTCCAATGCAATAAAGCTACCGGTGTTCAAGGGAGTAGGGAATGAAGGCCCGAACCAATTTTGGTTCGTGATAAAATCGGTATGGGAAGCACAAGGTGTCACGGATGACAATATAGAGAAGGTAACGTTGGTTAGCGCTTTGCAGGATCACGTGCTGACCTGGTACTTTAAGCATTCCAATGACAATCCAAATGCAGGGATAGTGGATATCCAAGCTGCGCTAAACAAGGAATTTAGGAGAACAAAATCGAAGGCACAATCGATCATTGGATTCAAGGAAATCACAATGCTACCAGGCAAAACCCTGTGCGAGCTGGATCAAAGACTGAAGTGAACAATTCATGAAGCGAACATGACCTTAATAGATGGGCAACACCACAAATGGTTTGTAGCCTCGTTAACACTGCATCTACGGAACACGCTGTTGCAACAAAGACTAACCACTCAGGTTGAAGCTTTGGAGGTCACGATGAGATTGCACGATACTCCAATACAAGATCCTAACCTGGGTATCCAACAGATTCGCATGTAGTTGAAGAACCTGTGCCTTGAGATACAGAGTTTGAAACAAGACAGGGTGACTCATCTAGAAGTGCGTGATGAGATATGGTGCGTAAAGTGTAAGGGCCAGGGGAACAACAAGGACCACTCCCTGGTGTTCACGAATTACCTCACGGGAGTAGGACCAATGCCATTGAGACTAAAGGCACAAGTAGGACCAAGCGCGGTGCCTGCATTGTGGTGCACGATTTGTCAGATAAGAGGGAAGCATGCTATAGATAACTGCCATCTGTTACAAAAGTATACGCAGAATTCCCAACAGTTGTTCTATAATTTTTGTGGGTCAGTAGGCCATGATGAGAGCACCTGTAGAAGTTATGAATTGATGATGGATTAGACTCCTACCTACAGAGTTCAGGCCAAAACATGACCCCTTGACTAGAACACAAGGATGGCGCGAACCAGATTTCAGGGGCATGGACGAGGTCGAGGTGGAATGGGACCAGGAAGAAGTCGAGGATAGTTGATATGTTACAATTGTCGAGGACTGGGGCATTATGCCTGTGATTGTACAAATCCAACAAGACCATCATACTTATATTGTACACAATTTGATCATGATACGGAGGACTATCCCACATTGATAGCAAGGTTGCGTGATAAAGGAGCACTTTAACCTCCCCCAACTCAAAACTAGCAAATGATGAGGTCTGAGCCGTGCGAGGAAGACCCAAATGTAAATATCATGCTCTGGAGTGGTATCACGACAGGGGATGACAAATGCAAGTAGCCCAAAGAAAGTACTTGGGTTCGCAAGGCTCCAACAAAGGAACCAAAATTTGATTTGGAGTGCGCTAAGGAGACATTTTATTGAAGCTAAGATGAGTTTTGTGGACGCCTCCACTTCAGGAAGTAAAGATAGACTGGAGCTGGAAATGGACCTATCGATGCTCACTACATTCTTGGAGACATGCATGAAGCTACTGTGTGACAACAAAGCTGTGAAGGGGCTGCAAGAACTCATCACTAGATGTGCTGGGACCGCGCTAGGAGAACCACGCATAGTCCGAAAGCTCGGGGAGCACACGACGCAAATAGGAAGGGAGATGAGATTGACTATGCAGATTGGGGAATATGACATGGATCAAGTGATTTTGGATTTAGGATCAGATGTGAACATCCTGCCAAAGCAGACATGGGAGCGCATGGGTAGGCCTGCGGTGCAATGGTCTCCTGTCCAACTACAAATGGCGAACCAGCAAAAGATCCTACCTATGGGAAGATTGCAAAGAATCATAGTAGCGATCGAAGGTGCGAGCACGCTAGCAGATTTGAAAGTGATAGAGATTGTTGATGACATCAATCCTTATCCTATGCTACTGGGAATAGATTGGGCCACTGATATGAATGGAGTGATAAATCTAAAGAAGCGCAAGATGATTTTTGAGAAAAAGTCACTGCGTGTAGTGGTACCTTTAGACCCTTTCGCGCTACACAGAGCTAGTGCACAAGTACGATAGTGACGATGATTTAGACTACATCTACAAGATAACCGCGTGAGAGTAAGATTGGGTAAATCCAACCACAGATGGTCGAATATCTTGGGAGCGTGAAAGCTCCTACACATCAGATTCTGACGAAGAGATAGAGCGATGGCAGAACCGGTTACACGAGGTAACCATGCTCAACTGTAACATGATGACAATGTCGCTGCGCTGCGTAGCAACAGAGGTAAGAGATATGCCTACATATGACGAGTTAGGTGAAGTGGAGGAGTTCCTGAAAAAATTTGAAAAAGAAGTGTCGGAACAATAGCATTTCGATGCTCTAAAATGGGTACTGAGAGCTATGCCCACAAGATGGTGGGGTACACACCAAAGAAGTTTTGAGGACTGGTGCGAATGTAGGAGGATGATATGCTTACGATTTGGGAAGCCTCAGAAGCGATTGAAAGACAAGTATGATGGATGGGATGATCCACGTATGCACCTCGCAAAATGGACAAAGGTCTATGGGGAAGAACCACAACTTGAGTGGGTGCACCTATTCTGTCACACCCTGGATATTATACCCATGAATTGGTTTATAGAGACGGATCTTCGCCATGGCATGAAAGAATGGGTTGTCTTGTGTGAAGTATTCCTATTAACCTTCACCTTTGAGGATCATTGGTGGGATACTGTTGATGATGCGCTACAAGTAGTAAAAGTAGTTATCTTTAAAATACCCTAGGATCCAATGGAAGTGCTTCAGCCTGAATGGGCGACCTAGCTGAGCTGCGCACTGGAGTGTTACAATGTAAACATTGAAGAAGATGATGAAGATCCATGCAAAATTAACATTCTAGAAACTGAAGGTTATCGCGAGGTTCAAGGGCCATTGATTAAAGACCCTGCCATTACCACGTCGGTAAAAACAAAGCAGGTAAACATTGGTATGGAGGCTGAACCGAAGTGTGTAACGCTTGATGACTAATGGGATGATGCCACGGTGGATAAGGTCGCTAAGTTACTCTGTGAGCACCAAGAATTATTCCCAACCAAGATCACAAACTTAAAGGGGATTGTTGGTGATTTAGGGATGATGAAGATCACCCTAAAACCCAATGTGAAGCTGGTTAAGCAAAGGCCTTACTGCTTGAATCCAAAGTACAAGGAAAAGGTCCGCGTAGAACTAGACAAAATGCTCGCAGCAGGAATCATTGAGCTAGTGGAAGAATCCGATTGGGTGAGCCCTATGGTAGCAGAGGAGAAGAAGCAAAAGGGCGAGATAAGAATATGCGTGGACCTCAGGAAATTGAATGACGCCTGTGTGCACGACCCATTCATAGATGAAGTATTGGTAAATGTTGGTGGGCAAGAAGCATATTCGTTTACTGATGGGTACTTAGGGTACCACCAGATCAAATTCGTGTCGGAGGATAGGAGCAAGACAACCTTCGTGACTGAGTGGGGTTGATTTCAATACACTATTATGCCATTTGGGTTAAAGAACGCACCGACCATCTTTTCGCGCATAGTTGTTTCAACATTCAAAGGGTATATGCAGAAATTCCTGGAGGTCTACCTGGATGATTGGACTACATTTGGATTTGTCAAGCACCATGTAGTGAGCTTATGCTTGATGTTGGATACTTGCCGATGACACCAAATCGCGTTGAACCTTAAAAAGTGTACGTTCCTCATTCCCTTTAGGAACCTATTAGGACATGTGGTGTACAAATAAGGATTAATGGTAGACCCCATGAATATTGCCGTAATTATGAATTTGGAAACACCACGAAGTGTTAAACAGTGGCGTGCTACCTTGGGACATACAGGGTACTATAGGAAGTTCCTTAAAAGCTATGCCCAAATCACCGCACCAATGGAGAAACTATTGAAAAAGGTTGTCACGTTTTGCTGGAATGATGATTGCATGAAGAGCTTGGATGTACTAAAAGAGAAATTGGCCTCCGCTCCAATCCTAGTCTTCCCAAAATGGGATGTGGAGTTTCATGTCCATGTTGATGCGTCATGCATAGTGCTGGGTGCCTTGCTCACACAAGATGGTGGAGAGGGCTTGGATCATCCTATCACGTTTGCAAGTTGCAAGTTGTCCAAAGTGGAAAAGAACTATTCCATAACCGAGCACGAGGGGTTGGCTATGGTGTACGCACTCCAAAAATACCGGCATTATTTGCTAGGAGGAGATTTCAAGATGTATACAGACCATTCCGCGCTGAAATACTTGGTCAGTAAGCCTGTGTTGGGGGGGCGCATATGCAGGTGGCTCTTATTATTCCAAGAATATGACTTTGAGGTCTTGGTAAATCCTGGACACCTGAACACAGGACCAGATCACTTGTCATGTATTGAGACAAGTGAGGAACCTACTAGTTTGGAGGAAGGATTACTTGACACGCAACTCTTTGCTATGCGTGTCGTGGAACGATACTTTGAAGATATAATCCACTTTATTACAACCGGGACCACGCTGAAGGAATACTCTGTCCAACAAAAGAAGGAACTGGTGGTGCGAGCAGTTAACTTTTCTATCATCACGGGGCACCTATACAAAATGGGGAATGGTGAGATACTACGAAGGTTGTACCTGAATTTGAACGAAGTCAGATCCTCATGGAAGTGCATGGTGGCACTGCAAGAGGACATTATGTAGGATACATGATTGTGCAAAAGATTCTCTGCGCAAGGTTGTGGTGGCCAACCCTTCACCAGGATTCAAAAGCACATTATAAGGCCTGTGATATATGCCAGAGGATAGGTAAACCATTGTGTAGGGATGAGATGCCTTTGAATCCACAAATGACACTGCAACCCTTCGAAAAATGGGAAATCGACTTTGTAGGACCTATCAAACCTCAGGGGAAAATGGGTGCAGGATACATTATCACAGCGACAGAGTACTTGACACGTCGAGTAGAAGCACAACTGGTCAAAGACTGCACGGCCGCCATGACTGCGAAGTTTTTGTTTGAGTTGACTCGATTTGGCTGTCCGAAAATCTTAATGAGTGATCACGGTACACATTTCTTGAACAAAACCATCAGCGCCCTAACAAAAGATTTCTAGGTGTATCACCAAAAAAGCACACCGTATCACCCACAAGCTAATGGGATAGTAGAACCATTCAACAAAATACTAGAAACTGCGCTAACCAAAGTATACAATGCACAACATAGCTATTAGGACCTATGCATACCTGTAGTACTATGGGCTTATAGGACAACATGTGAGAAACTAACAGGACATACACCTTTCCGATTAGTTTATGGCGTGGAAGCTGTCATGCCAATGTAGTATATTGTACCTAGTCTATGCATAGCAATGCTCACAGGTATTATGGATTGTGAAGCCCTGGACAAAAGGCTTGTGCAATTGGAAGAACTCAAGGAGGAAGGATTCCTGGATGGCTTTCATCAACTAGTGCAAAAACAACGTGAGAAGGCCTGGCATGATCGCCATATTAAGTTGTGCACCTTCAAGGTAAATGATTTGGTGCTACTGTATGATAGTAAGTTTGATAAATTCTTGGGAAAGTTCAGAATGCATTGGCTAGGACCGTACATTGTTAAGGAGGTCACAGATGGAGGCACAATACAACTAGTCAACTAAATGGAGAGCCTGTCCCAAGCAAAGTGAATGGCAGCCGCTTGAAGCCCTACACGGGTGGCCTAGCTATCTGACTAACCAGTAGAAGCACAGTCTTCATGCCCCAAGGGTCCAGACAAAGGTGCGGGACTATAAAAAAATGCATGGCATATTGACACAGCTACATAAAATTAGTTCTGACACAAAGGTCTCGGAATAGCGTATGCAACAGATCCAACAAGCAGTAGCATAGTGTGATGCTGACCTTCATGTAGTTCAAGAATAGTTGGAGGGACTCTGCGCAAAGATTTCCGTGCCGACAGAGTGACTTGAGGGTGAGTCATGATGTTTGTGTTGGGGGCCTGTTGGGCATGGAATCCCTCCAAGGCATGTTTTGGGGTTCAAAGCCCAAGTTTTGACCGAATCTTGTTGTAAATCTATGCGAATTGTGGGCGCGGGGTGTGAAAGTATGATAGAGTCACAAGGTTGTCTGCCCTAGTTTTGTAATGTAATGTTGGCTGGATAGACCTACCCATGGTTCATCAACCATGGGATTGTATAAATAGAGAGAGGCTCTAAGTGTAAAAAATGGGAGAGACAATAGAAATAGAATAGAAGCATGAGAAGTCTGAGTGAGTGAGTCGTAGTGTGAAGTGTGTCTTTGGGTCGTAGAGTAGGAGAAGGCTTTGCAGCTAAGTGAGTGGACCCCTGTAGCTGAGTGCACAGGGAGAGTTGAATCTGTAACCGTGGAAAGAATCAATAAAGAGAAGTTCGGTTATAATTTTGTGTATCTGTTCTTGGGTTAATGCATGATTGATATCATTTGCAAATATACTGTTTGTTTACTGTGCGCACCTGTATGAATGTTTTATGTTGTTAAGTATAACTTAAAGCACTCTAGTAGGCAAAGATAATTAACTAACATTAGAATATAAGCAAGGTCTTGGGTAATAATGCAAAGTGCAACGCTCAGCCCCTAGGTAGGGTTGCGCAAAGGCAGTCTATCAGGCTGCGAGGAACAAGAAAGTGCGCGAACCAACCTATGCACAAGGACAAACTGCGGACTAGTCAAACTCATTAGACATCTCCACAGTGCGGAAAACTGGTTCTAGCACCCTCCCATACTACTTCGGGTGAGCCCTCAAACCGCGCTCTGTGGACTGTTGCCGAAAGGGCCAGTAGTACTGGGATTTGTTTGGCTAATTAACTCTGAACCTGAGTCAGGCCCCAACAAGCAACAAATGGTTTCATATCTAGGTTAGGCCCCAACAATCCAACATTGGAAAAATGCTTTGGAGCCCTTGGTGGGTTGATTTAATAGTCATGGAGCCTTGTTTTTACAAATGTTCTCGAGCCCGATAAAATCCATGGGTTGAGTTACTAGTCCTGGAGAATTGGTTGGAACAAACACTCTAGAGCCCTGGAAGGCTTGGATAGAGATTGATCTGATGATGGTTTTGTGATGTCCAACCATGAGGTAGAATCACTATTTTATGGGTTGAGGTGGATGACCTATTAAAGCCTTGGATGGTTTTGGATTGATGTGTTCTATGAGATCCCACATTCATGCTTGGAATATGGCATGGGGGTGACTGTCTGAACAAATATTTGGTGTAGCCTTTCTACGGTCAAGTGGAACATGGAAGTCGCATCCCGGGTTTGGTTTTTTCATCATCAATATGAGGTTATTTCTCCTTGTATTTATATGATTATTATAATGGTTTATATGTGGATCATATGGTTGTGATTTCATTGGTATTCTGTTTCTATTATGTTGTTTATATATGTGTTTTATGCCAATAGATATGTATGACTCTCATCATGTTTTTACTTGTATATGAATGAACAATGTATATATACCCTGAAGGATGAAGCTGCATCTAAAGTGACAAGGAAATAATGCCTCATAGAAAATCTCAGATAAGTATGAGACCCCTATGCTTAGATCTATTATTTACACTTGTAGATTACATATTCATGATATGTTTAACAAAATGCCTGCCATGGCTAGTAGGGGTCCAGTTAAGGTCTTATTCAAGTAATTGCATTAGTACTATTATTTCCATGTTATCTTACTGTTTTCAAGGTGTTATTCAATTATGGGCAGTGACCTGGGCTCTGGGTCTGAAAATGTGGCTTAAATCCTGGGTACGCTGGCACAAAACTAAGCAATATAGTCCTTGGACATTGGCTTGCAGGCCTGTGCGAGTGTCCAAAGGTCCCTGGACACTGGCATGCCCAAGTCATGAGAGCGTCTAGAGGTCAAGTATTCTAAAAACTCAGTAGGACTTAGGGGATGGTTAGCAGAAAAGTTGGGATAGTTCCCAGGAGTCCTATTGTTGATGTTGAAAGTCTGCATGGTGTGTTTTCATTGGTTCCACTTCCTTAACGTGACATAGGAGGTCAAATCTTATCATAGTGGCCACTCATTGCATGTTTACCCTGGTTGGTTGGTTGCTTGGGTAGATGTGGGAGGAGAGTGTTATAGATAGCAACGATGAGACTATTTCATCAAACTTCAAGTTCGTTGTATTGCTATCTATTGCCACAACCAACATATCCCACGAATATGGTAGAGAGCACAACAAACTGATGCACTTATCTTCATTTGAAATTTTAATATCAACAGATAACAACTAACTTACCACAATATTAAAGGCGTTCAGATGTTCTGTCACAGAGTCTCCATCCTTCATAGGAACAATTTTTTCACTAGAGACTTAGATTGGTACAAAGTCCCTAACTTGTCCCAAAAACATTTCGCTGTAGCTTCCCCTGATACATTCAACAATAATGAATCTAAGATACAAAACTGTATTGTGCTCTTTGCTTTCCTATATAACTTTTTCCAATCTTCATATGAAGTTGTCATTGGTTTAGTACCTGGATCTACCATGATCCACTGATCTTTATCCACAAACAGATCCTCCGTCTTGAGTTTCCACAACTCAAAACTTTGACCATTAAATTTCACGATCTCTATCTTTCTACTACTTGCCATATTCTTTCACTACAAGAATAGATCCCACAAATATCCCACTGAATAGGACCACAAGCCAGAGAAAAACCCCTCAGCAACAAAGACGTTCCTTTGAAGTCGAAACAACTTTGATACCAAATGTAGGTTTTAACCCTGTACATAAATTACCTGCAAACAAATTCTAAAAACATAAAATAAATAATGGTGAGATCATAAAATATAAAATATATATACAAATATTTTCCCCTAGATACCAAAACTGAGACTACCAGATTGATTTTTCATTATATTCCTTTCAATGTTACAATACATATATATACACATGTCGAAGCATCCATAAACCTAAATCCATTAACCCTAGATTAGAACATAATCGTAGTTTCCTTGATCGGATCTACAAGATACCAAGGGAAGAAAACCATCATGCCTAAAACCATGTGCAAAACCCATGCACAAAACCATAGCTAGGTCCACCCACCTAATATAGGGTCCTTTTTTTTTTTTGTAGGGTGCTAACCCAGACCTTGTAGAAAGAATATAACACACACCCAGCATAACATACATCCTCAACACATCCTCCATAATCCCGTTAACTCTCTCTCTGTGTCCATCTGTCTATGGATGATAAGCTGTACTGAAAGCCAACTCTGTTCACAAACCTACTAACGATTCCTTCCAAAACCTCGAAGTGAACTTGGAATCTCTTTTGGATACAATCTTCTTGGGAACACCATGACATGTCGCTATCTCCCTGATGAAGACTTAAGCTACTTCACTAACTAAATTAGTAGACTTCATTGGAATGAAGTGAGCTACCTTGGTCAACTTGTCAACCACAAGAGTGATGGTAATCATGTTGTCTAGATTTCCTTAGAAAATCTCTGACGAAATCCATGGAAATGACCTCCCATTTCCATTTTGGAATTGGAATCAACTGCAATAAACTGTCTGGATGCCCACACTCTACTTTTACCTGTTGAAAATCCAAACACCTTGCGATGAAATCAACTACCTTTTTCTTTAGGTTTGGCCAATATTAGAACTTCTTCACAACTGTTAGAGCCTTCTGATATCCTAGGTGACTAGAATATGGCTTAACATTAAATTCCCTCAAGATTGTAGGTTTTAACCCTGTATAGAATTTACCTGTAGACGAATTCTAAAAACATAAAATAAACAATGATGAGAATATAAAACAAATACACAAACATTTCCCCGAATCCCAAAACCGGGACTACTAGATTGATTCTTCATTATGCTCCTTTCAATGTTACAATGCATATATATACATGAAAAATCATTCATAAACCCCAATCCATTAACCCTGGATTAGAACATAATCCAGTTCCCTTGATCGGATCTACAAAATAGCATGGGAAAAAAACCATCACGCCCAAAACCATGTGTGAAACACATGCCAAAAACCATAGATATGTCCACCAACCTAATATAGGGTCCAAAAAAAAAAATTAACTAGGCGCTGCCCCAAATCTTGTACAAGGGGGCTATCACCCCCCTGAAATCCCCGACAGGTGACCCCCCTGTTGTGCCCAACACAACCATATCCCTCACAAAGTGATACTGAACATCAATATACTTTGTATTTGAATGATAAGCATGGTTCTTTGCCAATAAAATTGCACTTTGCTTGTCACATTCTATCCTTATAGCTCGCCGTAATAACTCCATACTTGAACACAATCTCTGCAACCAAAGTACTTCCTTGCTTGCATGAGTGGCTGCCATGTATTCTACCTCTGTATTTGAAAGTGCCACTACAATCTGTCTCTTTCTTATCCAAACTGACTTCACCTCCAAATAGGTTAAACACATACCCACTTGTAGATCTTCTTTGATCCATATCTCTAGCCCAGTCTACATCAACAAAGGATGCAATGAATGTCCAAAAATATATCCAATCATGGTCTTCCTTGGTAGCATATACCATAATCACTAGTGCCACACAAATATCTAAAAACCCGCTTCACAGTTGTCCAGTGCTCCTTCCTTGGTTTTGACATAAACCTGCTCAATATTCCCAGTGCATGTGCAATGTCTGGTCTATTACAAACAATTTCATACATCAGGCTACCAACTGCACTTGCATATGGAACATAGGACATGTCCTCTTCCTCTTCTTGTGTCTTGGGACACTGTTCAACTGATAACTTTACACCTATAGGAATAGGAACCTTCACTAGTTTACTATCCTACATATTAAACATCTACATTATTATCTTGACATACTTCCTCTGGTTTAACCAGAGCTTCCTCCTTTCTCAATCTCATTTAATTTCCATGCCCAAAATATAGTTGTCAACACCAATATTATTCATGTCAAATTTGGAGGACAATTGGGTCTTCAAATCCTAGATAATTTTTTTGTCACTTCCAATCAGCAACATATCATCCACATACAAGACCAGATAAATAACATGGTCACTAATTAATTTAAAATGCACGATGCTCTGCTTTGCTTCTGGTGAATCCAAGTCCCTGTATAAATGTATCAAATTTCTAATACCACATCCTTGGTGACTATTTTAACCCATATAGATACTTTTTAAACCCGTATACTAGTTCTTTCTTTCCCTTCACCACAAAGACTTCAGGTTACTTCATGTAGATCTCTTCTTCCAGACCCCCGTGAAGAAATGTTGTCTTCACATCCATCTATTCTACCTCCAAATCAAAAGTAGTAGCAATAGATAAAAGTAATCTAATAGAAGTTACCTTAGAAACAGGGGGAAAAATATCACCAAAATCAATTCCCGACACCTAGGAATAACCTTTTTCTATCAACAGAGCTTTTGGTTGCCATGTTTCTCGAATTGATATTCTCACAACTGGAGTTTTTGGCTCTTCATATTTTGATTCCTGTTTTTCTGTAGAGTTTGATTCTTCCTCCTTTAGCTCAAACTCTATCTTCTCAGGTTCCTTTGGTAGGACTTCATGTTTAATAACATCTTTCACCTATCTAAACACCACATTGTTAGAAAATTATATATTACAGAGCAATGGAACACATAAAATATTGTTGAAACATAAACATATAATACGCATAAAATAAGAGAGAGACACAGATATATATGGTTCACCCAATTTGGGCTATGTCCATGGAGAAACTTCTGGTCCTTCCTTTTATATTATCCAGCAAAATGAAGAGATACAACCTACAGAAGATCCGTTGTAATTCCCTCTTCGCTCTCACACAATCTCCTCTCTCTTTCTTGCTCAGAATACACATATATATCCAACCACAATATAATTCCCTCATATAGCGAGGGGTTGCTTTATAGGGCAAAAAGCATAAATTAAACATAACATATACCATCAGATCATCTGCCTAATGAACGAATTAGATTGACTATGAAATTACAATATTTTAGAAGGAAATTTTACATCCATTTTTAGCTTTTGGGGTGCTATACCCGAACCCCCACTAGGGGGGGGGTGACGATGATTAAACGACCAACGACATTGCCAGCCCATTATGAATTGGAGTCCAATGCGGCGATACCTCTGAATAAAGAAGATAGTCAGGCTCCACACCCAACACACATTTCGGTTGTACACAACCTTCCTTGTTTCTAGGTTCCAAAGCTTATAACCTTTTAAACCATCCGTATACCCAATAAAGATGCACCTTTTAGATTTACTAGCCAACTTGGTTCTTTTCTCGTTTGGAACATGTACATATGCATCACAACCAAATATCCTCAAATGTGAAAGAGAGGGTTTCTTACCAGTCCATACCTTGTGTGGAATATTATCCTCCAACACTGATGAAGGTGATCTATTAACCTGGTAACATGCAATCTCCACTACCTATGCCCAAAATTTTTGTCATAACCCAACAACACTGAGCATGCTTCTTTCCTTTTCCATCATCATACTATTCATTCTTTCTACAAATCCATTTTGATGAGGTGTGTATGGAGTAGTCATCTGCCATGATATACCATGCTTCTTATAAAACTCTTCAAATTCCTTCTTGCAGAACTCTCCACCATTATCTGTCCTCAACACCTTTATCTTCTTCTTTGTTTGGTTTTCCACCAGAGCCTTAAATTATTTAAACTTGTCAAAGACTTCAAATTTCTTCCGGAGGAAATATATCCATGTATTCCTTGAGAAATAATCTATAAATGATACATGGTACACAGACTTACCCAGTTATGGTACCGACACAGGTCCAAACATGTCACTGTGCACAATCTTTAATATCCCTTTCTCCCTCTTAGCACTAGAGGGGAAACTCACCTGATTCTCCTTCTACTATACACAATGTTCACAAAAATCAAAATCTAGAGAGAAATTACACATATCTTTTACCATACCATTACCATGGAGTATTTGAAGGTCGTACTCTCGATATGTCCAAGCCAAGCCTTTTATGAAATAGCATGGTCTTTTCTACAAATACCACTAGATTTTTTGCTCCACTTTCAGGAACCACAAAAATGTTTTACCAATGCTACCCAGAAGCTTGTACAAAGTTCCAATCTGAACTCCCCACATCAATGCTAGTGCTCCTTGAACCATCTTGCAGGTATCTTTCTTGAACACTATTTTTACACCTACATCATCCATCTTGCTTACATAAAATAGATTTCTGTCCAATGCAGGAATATGCAGAAAACCCGGAAGTGTTCAAATCCTTCCACCTTGCAAATTCAACTTGATTTTTCCGTGTCCGATGATTCTAGCCTTCTTTTCATCCCCTAAGAAGACATCACCACCATCATATTTTTCATACTCACATAACCACTCCCTATGGGGAGTGAAGTGAAAGGATGCACCTGAGTCAATTAACCATGCCTCATGATCTACATGTGTACTTGAAGAAGAAGCCAAGTACACATACCCACCTTCATCTGAGTTGGTTTTTGCCTCTACAGAAGGAACATTATCATATACCTTTCCTTTCTCAGGATATTTAGATCTTCATTCCTTTTTGTAGTGTCCTTCCTTTTCGTATTTCCAACATACCTTTACAGGTTTTCCTTGAGATTTAGATCTCCCACTCAAGGACTTATTTATGTTTTTGTTCTAGGAATGTCCTCGTACAGACAAGGAATCTCCATTATGGCTCTCCATATTGTTCTATCTCATCTCCTCCAACAATAAGGATGAGTCTATTTCATCAAACTTAAAGGTAGTTGTATTGCTACCTATACAAACAATTAGACCATCCCACGAATCTCGTAGAGAACACAACAAACTGATGCAATTATATTTATCTGAATTTTTTATATCAATAGATAACAAATGACTTACAATAATGTTAAAGGCGTTCAGATTCTCTGTCACTGAGTCTCCATCCTTCATCCTCAGGTTATATAGATTTTTCCGTAGGAATAATTTGTTCACCAGAGATTTAGATTGGTACAAAGTCCCTAACTTATCCCACAAAGATTTCACTGTAGCTTCCCCTAATACATTCAACAATATTGAATCTTTATCCACTAGAAAAGCCTCCATCTTGAGTTTCCACAACTCAAAAATCTGACTATTAAATTTCTCGATCTCTATCTTTCCACTGCTCTCCATCTTCTTTCACTGCAAGAATCAATCCCACAAATCTCCCATTGAACAGGGTCTACCACATACCCGAGAAAAACCCCTCAGCAACAAAGGCATCCCCTTGAAGTCGAAATAACTCTGATACCAAATGTATGTTTTAACCCTGTACATAAATTACCTACAGTTGAATTCTAAATATAGAAAATAGACAATGACAAGAATATAAAACAATTACACAAGTATTTCCCCTGGATCCCAAAACTGGGACTACCAGATTGATTTTTCATTAAGTTCCTTTCAATGTTACAATACATATATATACATGCTGAAGCATTCATAAACCCCAATCCATTAACTCTGGATTATAACATAACTATAGTTCCCTTGACCAGATCTACAAAATACCATGGGCAGAAAACCATCTTGCCCAAAACCATGTGTGAAACTCATGCACAAAATCATAGGTAGGTCCACCCACCTAATATAGGGTCCAAAAAGAAAATTTCCCAGGCGATCGCCTTGAACTCTGTACTATGCCTCACGCAACGAACATGGGATGCTATTGCTCCCTCCCACGTGCAACTAGTCGTGGAAAGGATATAACACACACCCAACAATTATAAGGTTCTTTAGTTCACTGTTATCCGACATAGATCCCGTCCTTAAATCTCACCAAACTATCTACCATGAGATGATAATCCAGATCTTGATCATATGTACTCTACTACTGTAACTTATGGTTAAGTTGTTGGTACCTGTCATCCTGTTATCTTTCCTATAAGATCTGATCTTGTAAATCTGTCCCATACGAACTTATAACTGCAAAGTGATATACCTACACTCTTCTGCTAAGAGAATCTACAACCATGTTCTCCTTTCCCTTGATGTACTTGATATCAAAGTCAACTCTATGAGCGTGGCTAATCATCTAGCTTGTCTGAAATTTAGATAGGTTTTGTTTAAACAAGTATCTCAGCCCACTATGATCACTCACCAAAACAAACCTCCTGCCAAGAAGATAGCACCTCCACATCTCCAATGCATGAATGATCGCTGCCAACTCAAGATCATGAGTCACATAATTATTCTCCTACTCTTTCGGTTTCCTTGACTCATAGAATACCACCTGTCCCTCTCTCATCAATAATCCATCAATTCCTCTCTTGCAATCATCTATACATACCACAAACTCGTTGTCTGGATCTATAATCTTTAGAACCGGAGTGTTTGTAAGAAACTGCTCAAAACTAGATGCACATTCCCATGTCCATTCAAACTTATTTCATTTCCTATGCAAAGATGTAATATGATATGAAATCTGTGAGAAGTTCATGATGCAAGATGCCAGTGTATAAAGTCCTTCAGAGAAGATATATGGAAAAGTTTATACCGTTTGTCCACATGATGTGGAAGATGAGCTCCTATCAGCACCCAAATTCAAGGAGCTGAAAGAAGAGAGCCAAAGAGTCCAAGAGGACACATCCATAATCAAAAGGGAGTTTGAAAACATCTTCGTATGTCAATCAAACGATGTAGAAAATGGTAAGAATTTACATGCTTCTTCCTTATGCGAAAGTGTTGATGTAAATTCATTTGCAGCTTTTGAAAAACATGGTAAGGCATTGGATCCAAGCTCTTAACCAATATGGGTTACAAGGGAGGAGGCCTTAGAGTAAACCAACAAGGCATTAAAAATCTAATTGAAGCTAAGGAGAAGCCTAAATATGAAGTCTTAGGTTATGTTGAAAAATAAGAATGGTCTTCTAGTGATACCTCATGGGTATTGTGTTCCTTTTTCCATAAGAGAGGGCATGAGGATGCAAGATGTTGGGATTTGCATCCAGAATTGGTTCCCACTTGGTTTCTCAAGCATAAGGAGGACTCGAAGTGCAAATCATCTCCAAAGAGAGATGAAGATGTTGAAGAAGAAGGGAAGCTAAATTCTTCTTTCCACGCAAATTCCTCACGCAAGCAACGTAAGCCAAAGGACAAAAAACATAGGTATATCCATTATGTTAATTTGAATGTTGTTCATAATTGAAAACAACACACAAATTTGAATAACGTGTTGAGGAATATGTTTCCATGCACATTTTTCATTTCAACTAACCATTGTGTAGATAAGTGCTATAAAAGGAAAGCAATCATCAAGAAGATGTTTATTTCTACTGGAATTGAGACCGAAAAGAGACAATATCATCTAAGGTTAAAGGCAAGTGAGTTGAGAGGAGATCAAAATAAGTTTTGTACTCACTACAATATCAATGGACATTGGGTCAAGAAGTGTTGGAAATTGTTTCCACAACTTCATCCTCAGAAAATCATGCAAGCACTAGGAGAGGAAGCGACAAAAGAAAAAGTGGCACAAGATGCGACCATCCCTGAAGCAGCGTTAGAAGAAGAGAAAGTTCAAATAGAGGGTTGATTTACCTGGTTGGGTAAGAAATAGGTAGACTATTTTTCTAGTTGAAGTTTGTAAATTTTTTGTTTTGCATTAGTTGCAAATTCCCATAGTTGGGTAATTTGTAAAAGTGTTGTTCATAAATAAAAAACTTATATGCAATAGTGTTTTCTTTAAGCATTATAACACTAGTTTTGCTTGTTGATAGTCAATTTGAATGGAAAATTTGGGAGTCAAGTTTATTCCATTTTTTAAAATGCTTTCTCAAACTGTCTATTTTAAAACTATTGTCTGAGTAGTTGCAGCACATTTAGTATGTTCCAAATGTGTTTAGCACTCAAGTTATACAAGTATTCACTATGCTAGGCTTGTTTTGGTTCATTTGTCAAAGTATTTTAGGATCTTACCCTCGATAATGATTTTGCAGATGAGAAATTTAAAATTCTTCTTGGGAAGGATGTTGTTGTGGATGTCCATAGTGACATGGACAAGTCGAGAAGAACATCGAACTTGAATTCTTTGGTCAAGTTATATTTTAAGTTCAACTTGAGAAAAATCCAAGACAAGTACAAGTCAAGGAAATTAAAACATCGATTGGATCGAGTTTGGAAAAATGGAGGGTCTGTACCTTCAAATGCTGAACAATTGAAAGTAAAATTTTGGAGACCAAAAGTTCTTTATTGGGGAAGAGTGATCAGGAGTTCAAAATTGAAAAAATATCGAAGTGTCATAATCTTGATAGGCTTAGATTTAGATTGAAAAGCTCTTCATTCTAAATCCAATGGTGCAAACGACACTCAAATCTAAGCTCGTATGCAGAGGTTAGAGCAAGTCAAAGTTCAGGTTTGACTTGGACACGTGGCAGGATTGGATGACATAGAAAAAGTCCCAGTGAATGGGGAAGCGCCAAGTGGTAGGTTGCCATTGGGTCCCGCATATCGTATATCAGAGAAAAACAGAGGAGTGACTTAAGGAGAATCAACTCTAGGCAAATGGCAATGTGATAATCGCATATCACAATTGCACAAAGGGAAAGTGTTAAGAATCGGCCCTCGAAAGGATCCCAGTTGTGATTGCAATATCACAAGACAGAGGATGAACGAGAATCGGGCACCGACGTAACCTGGTTGCGATGTGACCAAAATCACAATCGTAGATCGCAGTGGGAGCATGAAGTAACACCCAAGTCACCAACGATTGTGATTTGCGATGGGGGGGCTTTTGAACCCAATATTGTTATACGTTGTATTTTATAACCCCAGTGGGTCCATTGCTATCACATTGTATGGACTTTGATATCCGCTGAGGGAAAGTGTCGATTGTGATTGTGATGGGGTCCCCAGATACGATATGCTATATGTTAGATCTAACTTCAACTTAGAAACTTGCAAGCATGTTCGCTCAAAATGATGAACCTTGGTTGCAATGGCTTTTCCGTGCAAGGATTCAATTGTTGAATTGAGGCTTCTGTGATCCATATCAAGTTAATGAGAGATTTTTCGGCGTAAATCACATGATATTTCATTTGTCGATGCATTTTGAACCAACTTGTCTTGACGATGAACCACACTCGTTGGTTCGAAATGCATCGACAAATGAAATATCATGTGTTTTACGCTGAAAAATCTCTCATTAACTTGTCCTGACGATGAACCACACTCGTTGGTTTGAAATGCGTTGACAAATGAAATATCATGTGATTTACACCGAAAAATTTCTTCTTAACATGCTATATGTTGTGTTTTATAATCCCGGTGGGTCCGTGTATCCCAAAGTTCCTATTGTTTGGGCCTGGGACTATTCACTGATGGTTGGATTTTACACCGATTACCGGTTGAGACAGAGCTGCGAAACCTCACCTTTTCCACCAAACTAACCACTTTGTATGTGACCACTTAGCGTTAACTACAAGAAAGGCTTGGAAGTTGGCGAGACTGCTGATTTCAACAGAACTACCAGATTTAACACCATATAATGAATTTAATTGGCAGTAAGCCAGATTTGGAGGAGAAAATGATGGAAAGTTTGACATAAGTCATAACTAAGGCAATTTTCAACCAAATGGGATGAAAAAAGAGGCTATATATCCATTTTTGGACATTTTGAACTGATTGGAACAGGTTTCAGGATCAAAGGAGCACTTCTGGATAGACTTTTTGAAAAGTGAAGCCTATGGGTGCCATAGTCAACCAGAGTATTGATTCAGTTTATGGAGGAGTATGAATATGGAGATGACCTTGCAGGGGTCTTTCAGCCTCCATGTGCTTTCTACAACAACCATTAGAACAATGTTGTAGCTTTATTTCTTCTTTTCTCTATATGTGTATGGAGAAAGAGACTTGTTTAAGTACTTCAAGTGGATTGTAGTATTGTTTATGCTCTTGGAAGTTGGACTACGGGGTCTTGATTTGAGAGCCCTTAGCTTGGTAATTGTTTCATGACTAACTATAGGTTGTATGTGTTTATAGTGAGAGTTATTTGCAGAAGAATGTTTCCTTGAAGGGGAACTAGCCACTCTCTTTGTTAGCTCACTTATGTACTCTTTATTACTGAAGAATTTTGAGCATAATGAGAAGGGGTCATGCCTTTAGAGCTAATCCAAGGAGATGTAGCCTAGGAGGGGTGAAGTCCTTTAACAATGGTCGGTGTATTACTATTTGATGCATGCTTCCATTCAATGTTTTGGTTTCATGTTTTAAGTTTTTTCATGAAACTAACTTAAGTAAACACACATAAAATTCATGTTTTTACTTGCTATTTTGGAGTACAAAACTCAAGCACATTTTTATATTCTGCATGGAGAATTAACACAACATTACTAATCTGCTCCATTTTAGATCTGTTGATGTCCTTTGTATTGCCTTTAGGGGCCTTGCAGTGAAGGGAGTCAATCAATATTTCAATTATTCCATCAGAAATCTCTATCAAATTGGCTGTAGAAATATGTTAGAGCTGCAGAAACTCAATAATTCTGTAGCTATTTTATTTTGAAAGAGAAAATAGTGGGACATAAAGAAAATGGGGTTAGAATAGATGTGAAGACAATTTAAGGTGTCAAAAATTGAATTTCACCTCAGATTTTTTGTGTAAACATGCCAACCATTGTTGGTTTTCAAGTTATACATTATTATATATATATGTGTGTGTGTGTGTGTATCTTTATTATTTTTCAGAAAGAAAAAGGATTTTTTTGGAGGTCAAGTTGGAGAAGAAGGAAAATCCTTCTTCACCAACTTTAAATCAGTAATATCTTGCAAATATTTGATAAATTCTTCCTTGGTTAATGGCTTATGATAGATTCTGAGTCGATGACCATTCACAAGAAAAGTGATCCTTTCTTCATTATTAGTTCTGATCCTAACTGCACCATTGTCAAAGATTGTTTCAATCTCGTAAGGCCCAAGCTAATGAGTTTGAAATTTTGTTTGGAAATCTTTGAACTTTGAATCAAATAGTAATGCCCAATCTCCTAGTTGGAATTTTCTCTCTTGGATACATTTGTCATGCCATCCGGATCTCTATTGTTGAACTAGATTGGTTCTTCGGATTGCATCTTGTCTTATCTCATCAAGTTCATTTAGTTGCTCCATTCTTTGTTTTTGTGCTTCTGAAAGATCAAGACCCAGTTTGATTGTTGTCTTGAAAGTTTTAACTTGAAACTCAATAGGAAACAAGACTGCTATAGCTCCAAATCTCACCCTTGATATTTGTGATGCTACATTTATGGCCTAGGGCAACCCCTCCTTCTAGACTTGGTCCAAATACTTAAAAAACCGTGTTTTACTCTCTACACACGACAGTGCCCTGATCTAAACACGTGTGTATGCGGGTTTGTGTATACCCAACCCGTGTATATGTCTTAAAACACTTAAAAAAATTAAATCTCAATTTCGGGCAGATATCACGGGTTTTACCTGTTGATTACCTATTAGTGCCCATGGCCCAACTGTTCCCAATGAATTCTCAACTAAAAAACTACTTTGGGAGAAGTATAAAAAGGCTTCAGTGGGAAGGCCTAAGGGAGGAGAGAAGAGAGAAGAGAGAGAATTACTCTACTGAGATTATCCCTGATCAGGTCTAAAGATCCTTGTGCTTCTAGCACTTCCCCCACTACAAGAAACCCTTGTTTCCTTGAGTTATGATTTCATTTCACTAGTTGAGATATCTTTGTGTGAGTCATGGAAGGAGCCTTTTGAAGAATTGGATTTGGACGGATCTAGAGGACGGTTTCGCTTGGAGCTAGCAAGAGGAAGATTCAGGTGATATCATTCCTTGCTTTGTTTTAGTTATTTGCAATAAAGAAACATTTGTCTTGTTCCCGAAATCAATATTCTTTATGCAAATAATGTTATTGTTATGGTTTACATATGAATAGTTGTTTCGATGTATAATTAACCATCTTTCAATAAGTTATGAAGTTGATTTCTAAATGATAATTTGTCTATATATGGCTATGCTTCTTTGAATTGGCTGTTTTGCAGTTTTAAGGATTGAGAGGAACTCCAAGAGGGTTTGAACCTTGGCTAGATCTACTCGAACTAAGGACCCCCAGGTGCACCTATCTTCACATAGTTTGCTTATTTAAGTATCATGGCTGTGTGGAATGCTTGTTTTTCTATTGTAGATAACCCCCTCTCTACTAGGGTGTTGACCCAAAACCCTAGGGGAAATTGTCCCTCAATTGAATTGGCAACTCCATTGGGGACAACAATGTTGTTGTTCCTAGTTTGGGTTAATTTAAGCCAATCATGGCTCAACCATTGTTGTTCTTGCTGTAACTGGTTTGTCTGTTCCTGTAGGAACTTAGACTTTAAGTTTGAGCAATTTCTTCAGACCTCTTTTTTGCTTTTTCTTGTGAACTGTTATATACGCAGTTTTGTTAGGTTAAAGTAGCGTATGTATGCAAGTTTCCCCATATGAACCCGCGTATACACAGGTTTCTTTGGGATGAATCACGTATACATGCCACTGTGTATTGAAATAGTTGCGTATACCCTAATTTTCCAAGATTTTGTCAAGTATTTCTGTTTCAGAAGATTTGTTTGCTGGTCTGAGTATTTCCTGAGCAGTCAAATTTTGTTGTTAGTCTTTGGTTTTGCAGCAAGTTTTCGGTTTCGAATTCTCTCCTATTGGGGAAAGTTTTGGTCTTGTTTTTGTTTTGTTGCAAGTGTCATCATTTGTGTTTGAGCACACGAGATTTCTTTCTGGGAATCTTGGTTGTTCTGGTCTTCCAGAGCAGAAAGATTGGTTTCAATCTTTGTGACAAACTTTATCTTTGTAATATTCTTGCTTTGTGTCAAAACTGCATCTTGTGGCCATTTTCTTTTCTCACTTTTTGAAAGTTGTTGAGTGACGATTTTGAAAGTTGTCTTTCTTGGTCTTTTGATCATTGTCACCAAGCTCTTTTTGCTGATTTTTGGTCATTAAAAGCATCTTGAAACACCTATTTTGTTGAGTTTTTTCCCATTTTGAGTTGATAACTTGCAAAGTGTTTTTGTTGCCTATTTTTCGGTCTCAAAGTTTTCAATAGTATTGGAGCACTTTTGAAAAGTTGTTTTTTGCTTTTTCTTTTAAAGAAAACTTCTTAAAAACTTGGTTTTTGCTTTCTTTTGCCTTGTTTTGATTTGTTTTTTTTTTGCGAGTGAAAGTGCATTTTGTTTTTCTTGAGATTTTCTTTTAGTGTTTGGACGAAAATGAGCATTAGGAACTTATATTCTATCTAAACATCTAAAGTGGCTAATTAGAAGCGATAAACAATTTACTTTCATTCTTTGCTTTAGAGTAGTCTTAAGCTTTTGCATCAGCATATACTCATTGCATTAGGATAGTTTGTGCATCTTTTAGGGCATCCATAGTTTTTGTTATTTTTTGTAAGTGTGAAGCTTGTTGAAAGAAAAGAAAAGAGAAATTTATTGCTTTCTTAGAAGTTCCTTAGAACCTGGTAGAAATTTCTTTCATTGAAGAATGAAACAAGTGCATTTGCATATAGTTTGGTTTTTATTAATTTCTTTTGCATCGAAGAACACCACAAGTTTCACTTCAGTTTATCCCTTGACTTAAGAACAACCCATTTAAAAACAAATGCTAATTAAAATATACTAGAACTTTTTTATATTTTCAATTTAGACACACCAACAAGTTTTAGGATATTTAGGGCCTTGAATTAGGTGAGTGGAGAGAAAAATCTCCAAGGCCACTTTAAATTGTGAAACATATAAGTTTGAATAACGAGTGAAAATACAATAGCGTTAGCGAGACTAGGAAATCTCTGGATCTAGGAATTAAGCACGAGGGTTTTTGAATATAAGGAAGAGAGATACCCCCTCTCCTACTTATTGGATCTTACCTCAAGACTGTTCCGCCTGGCTTCTGACATGAGTTGGTAACCTTAGTTGCTTATCCTAGGGATCTACACAGGTAGCTGCAGAGGGGAATCCCGTGGCACCTGAGGTCGACGTTGTATCACTCTCAACAGAACTTCTAGAGGGCACCCTTGCAAAGCTTGGGGGCTTGCACCGACACAGGTTGTTGTTTGGAGGTCAGCATAAATTCCTCTGATGCCTTCGCTGGAAGGCCTGGGCCATCATTATCCTAGACTATCTTCGGAAGGCCCTTACTTCACTTTCTTGTATTTTGATGTTCAGTCCTCATCACTCGGAGTGGAAATACTTGAAAGTTGTTTGATTGGCTGATATCTTTTAGGGACATATTTAGCGTGTGCTATGTGCTCTCAATTGGCCTAGCTTTCATTTTTTCTTGAGTCTTTAATTAGATCTTAATAAAAGATTCAAAGTGGCTGATTGATCGCCTAAACGGTCTCGAAGACTTCGTGGTCTTTCACCATCAAGTTTAGAGCCTTCTCTTAGAAGGCGTAGAGGCAATACTGCTGGTGGTTTTCACCTAGTGGCAGCCGACGCATCGGGGATTGATCCTCTGCTTGGGAGCATTCGTGTACAAGATAGGCCTGGTACTATCACAGAGCCAGAGAGGAACACTCCAGTTCTTTCTCAAGTCCTCTTCTAGTTGGAAGATAATATTGAGGTAGAAGAACTCTCAGAGTTGTTAGCAGCTCCGAATTCTCCTTTGCCTTCTGATTATCCAGACATAGTATTATACGTTAGGACTCCGACACATAGACCTTCAAGTCCAGGTCACATCACGCACATCCCTTCGATGACCACTACTGGGAGCATGGCATCCACCGTGAGTGCTACAGGCATGTAGACTCCTATATCAGTACAAGGGGGAGGAACCATTTCCATCCCTTGTACATATTATTTGGGTCTACTGCTAGCACGTCTTTGTTTAGGTCTAGTTCCATTCCATTGACGAGTGGAAGTTCCCAAGCGCATGCATCCAGTTCTAGATTCTTCCAGTTTGGCACCCATTCACAGGGTATTCCGTCAGTTCCATTCAGTGCCTCCACATCCATGATAAGTGGATCAACTTCATTTCAGGGTTTTGCTTTTGGAAGTGGTCATATACCACATTCCAACCTCACGATAGGATCTATGCCTTTTTCCTCTATAGGTAAGGCAGTAATCCCTTTCAAGGTTGGACTAACCCTGCAGTTAGTGGCATAGGAACTAGGAATCCATTTTTTGGCCAACAAGGGAATACACCGTACTCCATAGTTAGTTCGTTTCAAAGTAGTCCTCCCTTAGCTACCGCTTGGAATCCTTATCAAGGGTTATCGACTCCTTATAATGCTTTAGGAGGGAACTTCGCTAGTTTTGGAGGTGTTTCGGCTGGAGTTGGTCAAACTCTGAGTTTTGCTGGACCACAAGGGTCACCTTTTGGTTCAACAGGTTCTTCTAGTTATTTTGGGTAGCCTGGTGCCTTTCAAAATCTAGGCCAATCTTTTCAGAACTTCGGGAACTCTGCCTAATCTGGGTGGAATCCCCAAGGTCCTCCTAGGCTTCCTTTTCTGGTAACGTTGAATTTTCCAGATCTCACGAAATTGACAAATGATCCAATCAGATACAATCTGGCTTGGCCTCTGGTCCCAACCAAACTCCCATCAAATATTCCAATGTTCGAGGGGAAGGGCGGTGAAGACCCAGGTGACCATGTAACCACATTCCATTTATGGTGCTCATTAAACTCCCTCATCAATGACTCGATTAGGTTGAGACATTTTCAACTCACCTTAACTAGCAATGCGACTAAGTGGTATATAGAGTTTCCAGGGGGCAACTTTACATCTTTCGCTGATTTGGATAACATTTTTCTAAACTAGTTCCAGTTTCCTGTCCGTTATGATGCCGGAACTAAACTTCTGGCCAATTTCCGTCAGGATACGACAACTCACATTTCTGATCATATTCAGGAATGGAGACAAAGAAAGAGGCTCATTAAAGAAGAAATTCCTTCTGAATACCGTCTCGAATGGTTTTTGAAATCCTTACAACCTGAGATCTATAAGGATGTCTCTTTATCTGGAGTCTATTTTGAAGAGCAAGCTATTTTTCTGGCCCAGAAGTTAGAATTGATTTACTCTCAGTGTGGGATTCTTCAGAAAATCTTGCTTGATGCTCCTAGGACTAAGGTTGATATAGCCAAGTCGAAGCTAGGTCCCCATGCAGATGGTATTGTTGGATCCATAGACACTAATGTGGTGAACCTGTTGAGCCAATTGCAGCAGTTGTCTTTACAAACTGATCCTACCAATCAGGTCACATCGTCTAGCCCTTCACCTTCCCAACCTTCTTCTGTAAATGCTGTTCAGGCTTCTAACTCCAAAGGAAATCAAAATTCTGATGGGAAGAAGAAGGGACGAGGTAAAAGGAAGAATCAAGATGGGAAGGGTAATGCGAAAAATCTCGGCAATAGTGCTGGTGAGGGTGGAAATGGGTCTAAAAAGAAAGTTAAGTTTCCATGCAAGTTATGTAATGGAGACCATTTGACTCATCTATGCCCCAAAATGCAAGATGCTCAACGCTTGTTAGTGTAGCAAGGGTCTTCTAGCTCCCAGGCTATCTTAACTAACCCTTTCCCCCAAGGGTAGTAATTTCTTGCTGGCACAAATTCAAACCCTGGTACCTTTGTAGGGGCAACCAAGAGGGGGACAATTCCTCAAATGTCTTCATGATGGGTTCTCACACCAATGTGGCCACACAGTCACATGATTAGGGTGAAGCTGAAACATCCAAGGATAAAACTGTTCCCGAAAATATGGATCCACTTCATATTGAGAAACCCTCTATCAAGTCTATACCTTAGATATCGAAAGGTTCCACCAAGTGCGCTACTATCAACCCTAATGTTAGGGTAGCTCAAAATTACTCCATTGTTGAGGATCTGGCTCAGAGTCCATGCATGATGTCTGCTTTAGAGGTACTCCAGTCGTGTCCAACTCAACAAAGTGCTTTGCTTTCGGTGATAGGGGCAGTTGATCCAAATAATTCATTAGCTCTCACTTTTGATATGTATAATGTCAAAAAGAGACTTCCTCAGCATATGGCTTTCCAGATAAAGTCTACTTACTGGAAAACTAATATTTTTCTGACGGTTATAGATGAGGGAGCTTCCATGTGTGTCATGTCTATGTCATGTTGGAAGGCCATTATATTGCCTTCAGTTGTTCCTTCACCCACCCTCTTGACAGTGTTTGATGGTCATTCTCATAGGCCACATGGGATTATCCCGACCTTTCCTATAGGTGTTGGAGGAAAGGTTGTTAACATCGAAGTAGAAATCGTTGATGCCAACCTAGATTAAAATATCCTCTTAGGATGAAATTGGATTTATGAAATGGATGTTGTCATTTCGACTGTATTTCATGTCCTTTGATTTCCTCATGAGGGGAAAATTGTTAAGGTTGATCAATTGGATTATTCTCTATTTGATCCTCGTGCAACTTCAGATTCTACTGTTCTGATGGTGGATAACCCCCATCCGCCTACTAAGAATCTGGGAGTTGGGATGTATTCTTCATTGATGGGTACATTTGATCTTCCCTCTCCTACAACAAGAATAGATACAATTTCATCCTCCAAGGAGCCTTTACAGAAAGAGTTTGTTCAAACTCATTATTTTTCGGATCCTGGAGCCTTATCTTCACCTGTGACCACATCAGATGAAAACAAGGAGAGTGAAATAGAATATTATATGTCTACAACAGAGCTTAGATATGAATTTATTGATAACTCTATAGACAATCATCCTAATCCTCCTTCAGAAAAGGATTTAGATGGTGATGTGGCCCCTACTTGGACCCTTGATTCCATTTTTGCTTTGGATTGCTTATATACACTTTTTCCATCTGACGAAGCGATATTCGAAGAAATGACGGCTGTAGATCGACCATTGGAAGATTTACATCATCATTTACTTGTCCGTCCTCCTTTGCATGAAGTCAAATCTAGGTCCTCCAGTCCACCTACTAGTGATGTTTGTACGGTTCCTTTGGCTCCAACACAAATGTATGCCGAAGGTAATATATTGATTGGTTCAATGACTGTACCTATAAACATCCCTAGGAGCAAGTTGTTGGAGCCCCCTGATCGACTCTACCTTAAGAAGTACTTTGCTTAAGTAGCAGCTAGGCAATGGCTTCTTTGTACATTTTGCATTTTTGTACATATCTCATAGGGAGTTTTTGATATCAACACTTTTTGATTTGCTGTGGCGGGCATTGATCGATGACTTGGTCTATTTTAGATTTTCTGATGGTGCTAGTCAGCACACTCGGAACCTGCTTCCATAGCTTGGGTGATCTACTATCCAACTGGTCAATTGATGGTGTCAAGGGGAGTATGCATTAGTCCCACATCAAATAATATGGCTGAGTATACTGCCGTCATTAATTTACTATCCTAAGCTATTTCTTATGGAATCGATTTGTTGGTAGTCTATCTTTATTCACAACTGATAGTGTCACAATTGAATAACATTTATCAGGTTAGGGATCCATGTTTATATCGCCAATATTTAAGGGTGAGGTTGTTGCAAAGATCATTTACTTACATTACTTATTTGCACATTCCAAGATCTTATAATTGGTTAGAAAATTCTATTTCTAATCAAGCTTTAGATTGGCACATCATTCATTCATCACAATAAAATCAAGCATCAAAAAGTCGAAACTATATATATATATATATATATATATATATATCATAAAACATCCTGAATGTACATAAGTGTGTCGAAAATAATATACAAAAATTGGGACTCAAATGCCCATAATCATATCCAGACTATCTATGACTCGACTCATGATGAGCAGCCAAGTATGCAACTATAGCCTTAGCCACATGCCTAAGAGTCCAAACCCAGTTCCGTGGCATTCCAACCACGTGACGCTGCATGTCTATAAGGAGATCCTCTACTGCTGCCATCGGTACTTGGTGAGTTAACCACACCAAGTTCTGTTGAAGTGTGTATAGGACCCGCTCTGTATCAGCAGCCGCCTATTCGGCACCTCAGCTACGACATCCATGCCATGGGAAACCATTTGGTCGTACTGGCCCAATATCTGGAATATGATCATTGCATTAGTCATCTGAATCCCATCAAAAATATTTTTCAAGTTCATTTTCATATTTGAAAAAATCATAAAAATCATAAAATCAAAAATATTTGTTACCTATATCTCCCCATACCGCCCCTGGTGGTAATGCTAGATTAGGATATCCTTGGAAGTCCAAGCCAGCATTGGGGTAATCATCCACTATGATAATTTGCTACTCCTACTAGGAGAAGAAATCATCATCAAAAGCTGTTTGCGGTATGTCCCCACCTCCTAGTCATTTCATCAGATTAGTCCACTTGCCCATCTATGTATCTCGTGGGCTACTGATCAGAACTGGTACTCTAGGGTGTAGTGCTATGACCTTCTCAAAAAAGAAGGAGCATAGAATGGTCCCATACCCAAATTTTTTGGTCTAGCCCTTTTTGATAGATGATAGCTAGCTCTTCAGGTTGGTGAGAAGAGGAGTACATCAATAAAACACTATGGTGAGACAGTCTACTGCCAAGATCATGGCAAACTGTGAAGCTTGGTGTAAGGAAGCTGATCCATTCACTCTGGCTATAGTGAACAGGATGATCCTCAATGACAAACTCTCTACTGCTTGATTGGAATTTGGCTTCCAATCTTTTCTAGATGGCCCAGGCATTATATATGCACATAGTCCTCGATAGAAAGGCTACCTCGTGATCAGCCCATAGAATGTACTACCTCTCCCCTCCGGGAAATGCTTGTGATAAAATATATATCCTCAATCTAGCCTCGGTGGCATTTGATCAATCATGAATGAATCATCCTCGATGCTCCAGTAGTGAATAAGCATTTCGAGCAAGCGAGTATTTGCCTTCATATTTGGCATTTTGAATTTTTTTAGCAAACCGCATCTTCTTAAGGCATCCAAGGCCTATTAATAATTCATAACCTCATCATCAATAGTGGCATGCTCCCTTTCCCTCCAAGTATTTGTCATCCTGAGAAAAAAATAAGTTTGGACTGTTAGTTTTTTGTTTTGAAATTAAAATGGTGTATACGTAGGTTTGTTTTATACACGGTCGCATCTAGGGCTTGCATATATGCAGGTTTCATATATCCAACCCACATATGCACTGCGACAAAATTTTTGACATAAATTCAACAACGAAACTTTAATTAATATTCTTAAAAACAATCACAAATTGATGCAAGACAAGTTTGGGGGTTACCTGATGATTTTGGGAAGTTTTGAATGGTCAGATTTGGCAAAAGGAAAGCTTGCTTCTTTTTCTCCACTTCTTGTGCTCTCAACTCAAATGGTAACAATGGTGAGTCGAAAAACTATTTTATAAGCTTTGAAAATGTCAAATTTTTTCAAAACTTGATTTTGTTTTGTCTCATGTAACTTTTAACTTGGGAGCTTGGAGTGTCGAGAATGGATTGTTTTTTAGGATATTTTGGACGCTTTTTCGACAGTTTCGAGTCAGTTCCATGACTGCTGACCCATCATGGCAGGTATCATTTTCTCATTGGCATATAGGTTAGGGAAGCCACTTTTTCGTTGCATTTTGCATACTAGCCTCCATTTGTTGATACACTTGCCATAGGGTCTATCCCATCGTGTTATGGTTCGTAAACCATCTTCACTCGCCAGTTTTTTAAATCATGGCACGATGGTAGAGCCATCCTTTTCATGGGCATCGAAGTTAGCACCTCACTGACATTTGTTGCCCATGTTGCTTCGATTTGAGTAGGCTCAGGAGTCCTCTATAGTCCAACCATGACTTATGTGATAAAGACTCATTCCTCTTTGCTTCTTCACTTCATTCTAGCCTTATAACCTAGAGGCTCCTTCGTGTTGAGTTGTACTACTGCATTGCATTTTGACCATTTGTATCTTTTAGCCTTGAGCCGACTTCACTTGGACTTGTTTAAGCCACTTTTTGACCATGTCATTTGCAAAATCAAACTTGCAATCCCTTAGCTTCTGCAACTTGACACCCTATGACCCATGGAAGGAACATACCTTTGAGTGTCTTTAACCAGTTTTTGCCTCCCTGCATTGAGCATAGGATTGTTCCAATCCCAGGAATTAGATAATTTGCTTCACCGACACTTGTTCTTTCCATTGTATTATAGAATTCTTTTATTCTTTTCTAGCTTAAAGAAAAATACAAAAAAAAATTATATATTCCAAAAAAGAGCGGGAATGGGACAATATTTCCATTTATTGTTGGCAGCTAGAGTCAGTCATGTCACCATTGAACAAAGCACTCAAAATAAATTCTCTCCTCCATTTGGGCAAGATTTAGTTTGTCTTAGGTATGCCTTAACCTTGTTATTGAGTCAGTTCTCCTTTGATTGGTTATCTCTTCCAATCACATGGAGAGTTCGTTCGTGCCTCTTGTATGATAAACTTATACAGAGTCATCATATGCTGCCACATGGTCATCATTGAGTTGTGCTTTTGTTCAAAGGAAGTTAGCCTGAGTCAGCCTCTCTGTGGTGTCTCTTGACTCATTTTTCAGTCGGCCATCCTTGGTTTTCAGTGTCTTTTCCATCATCACATCAATTATATTAGTCCTTTACTCGTGCTGGTTTGAGAAGGTCTCCATTGACTTCATGCTGGCGGGTCTTGTCCTTATCTTATTCTGAGGACAGGCCTAAAGCGACACCCTGACCTTATTTTCATTATTGATAGGTCACCTTGTGCTCAACATCAATCAGTATCATGGGTCTTTGATTGAGTGGTTTCCCTTTTGTTCGACATCAACTTACATTATCACATATTGGGATTTGTGCAGTACCTTGGTTTCCATTTGACCCTATTGGTGGAGACCTTGCCTCTATGTTAGCTTTCATTATTAGTTGGTTCAAAGGGTTTTTTTCATGCGCTAGCCACATCCTGTGTACGCTGGAAACATGCTTCGGTTGGGTTACTACAACTTTTTCATTCGATTCTTTCCACATTATTGGTTTGCGGGTTACACTCGTGCTAGATTGATGAAGGATAACTTAGTGCTTTCCTTCTAGCAGATCTTTCCCCATCGACTACGACTCATTGCTCTGGGGAAAAGGTCTAGAGTCCATTTGGTAGTACATTGGGGTTTGTAGTCATTAGTGGTAGATCCTTCACTATTGACAGTGGGAAACCATCATTATCTCCTGATCGATAGATTCTTCTAGGTGTTCAACTTTAGATCATTTATTCACACTTGTTAGATTGTACTGGGGTACCTTGACTCTCATTATCATCATCAGTGAGTAGTCTCACATTTGTTAACGGTATACATCAATGACCTGTAATCAAACAATTTTTCACATGGTTGAATTCATCTCATTCATTCCCTATAGAAATATATCACGATGGTCAGTGAAGACCTCGAGTTGCATCAACATTCATTGGTTCACTTGACAATTGCTCCTGTTGCTGCTAGTTGATACCATTCCACCTTATATGTTGCAGTCATTCATGGCGACATTCTATATGCTGGAACCTAAGTTTGTAGTGTAGTACCATCTTATTCCATCATGTTCATTTGGTACTATTGGGATCAGTCTTTGATATCAATGATCAACTTCATCCTTCAACATCATTGACATTCTTATATGTCATATTCAGACATGTACTTGTTCGACCATGATCAGATGATCCATTATGTATTTCCAGTCTTCTATACTTGTATACTTAGTGGATCCGCTTATACTTGATATGCGGGCATGCTTTAATTTCTTTGAGCATGGGTATGCCCACCTCATATAGTGTTTCTTTCAGATCTCCTTTTGTGGCTTGGTAGGCTGAAATCTGGTGAAGTCCTTCTCAATTTTTGGCAGGTTTCCTTTCCATGTACTTAATACATTTCATCCATCATGTGCCTCTTCTGACCTCATATATTAGGGGGCATCTGTTATAGCTCCAAATCTCACCCTTGATATTTGTGATGCTGCATTTATGGCCTAGGGCAACCCCTCCTTCTAGACTTGGTCCAAATACTTAAAGACCAGTGTTTTACTCCCTGTACGCGACATTTCCCTGAGCTAAATGTGTGTGTACACAGGTCTGTGTATACCCAACCCACGTATATGTCTTAAAACACTTAAAAAAATTAAATCTCCTTAATTTTGGGCAAATATCATGGGTTTTACCTGTTGATTACCTATTAGTGCTTGTGGCCCAACTGTTCCCAATGAATTCCCAACTAAAAACCTACTTTGGGAGAAGTATAAAAAGGCTTCAATGGGAAGGCCTAAGGGAGGAGAGAAGAGAGAAGAGAGAGAATTACTTTGCTGAGATTATCCTTGATCAGGTCTGAAGATCCTTGTGCTTCTAACACTTCCCCCACTACAGGGAACCCTTGTTTCCGTGAGTTATGATGTCATTTCACTAGTTGAGATATCTTTGTGTGAGTCATGGAAGGAGCCTTTTGAAGACTTGGATTTGGATGGATCTGGAGGACAGTTCTGCTTGGAGCTAGCAAGAGGAAGATTCAGGTGATATCATTCCTTGCTTTGTTTTAGTTATCTGCAATAAAGAAACATTTGTCTTGTTCCCAAAATCAATCTTCTTTATGCATATGATGTTATTGTTATGGTTTACATATGAATAGTTGTTTCAATGTATAATTTACCATCTTTCAATAAGTTATGAAGTTGATTTCTAGATGATAATTTGTCTATATATGGCTATGCTTCTTTGAATTGGCTGTTTTGCAGTTTCAAGGATCAAGAGGAACTCCAAGAGGGTTTGAAGCTTGGCTAGATCTACTCGAACAAAGGACCCCCAGGTGCACCTCTCTTCACGTAGTTTGCTTATTTAAGTATCACGGCTATGTGGAATGCTTGTTTTTTACTGTAGATAACCCCCGCTCTACTAGGGTGTTGACCCAATACCCTAGGAGACTTTGTCCCTCAACAAAGACTTGTTTTCCATAGACAAGCTCATAAGGAGTATGTCCTGTAGTATTTCTCCATGTGGTACAGTATGCCCAAAAAGCTTCTGGAAGCTTTTCTTCCCAATCTCTTCTATACAGATGCATAGTTTTGGTGAGAATTGCTTCAATGAATTTATTGGTGGACTCCGCCTGTCTATTTGCTTGAGGATGATATGGAGTATACTTTTGATGTTTGATTTTGTATTCCTCCATTATTGATCTCAAAATTTGGCTCTTAGGCTTCTCGTCTAGCTTACAAGAACCTCTCCCACTTCCAAAGCTTGAATTTTCCCAAGTCTATTTGTTTAACCAATGCAGAATTAAAAAATGCTTCAAAATATGGGTGTATGTTTGTATTTGTTTTCAACTGATTATGTGCTATAAATTAATGTGTTGAAACTGATATATAAATGCATATAACAGTAAATAAATAGTAGAGATAATGCAGCAATAAAAGACACAAAAACATCAAATTAATTAGAAGTTCACCCACAACTCTTGGGCTACATCTCCATGAGCTCTAGTTACTTCAACTAGGCTCTTTGGGATTATGGTGTAAGTCTTTTTTACAAGCTCTTGGCCCTAGCTCTTGGCTCTTGGTTGTGGCTCTTGGCTCTGACTCTGGCTCTTTGGCTCTGGTTCTGGCTCTTGGTTCTGACTCTTGGCTCTTTGGCTCTGGCTCTTGGCTCTTAGCTCTTGGCTCTGGCTTCTTTCTACCTTCTATAACCTTCACGCTCTCTGGCTTTTCACTTGAACTTCAAGTAACCCCAAACGCTCCGTCAGCTGCTCTATGCAGTAGCTCTTCGGCTCTCTCTCTCTCTCTACTCTCTTGGCTCTCTGCTGCTACTACTTTTAGCATGCATCAATAAACAACAACTTGGCCACCATTCAATAACTCAGCAGCCCCATAGTCTTTGACATTCATGGCTTAAAAGCCAAATTGTGCTGCCTATTGGTTTTCCCTTTCAGGCTTTCTGTCTTCCTACGACAGTCTGCTCAAATCTCATCTCTAGGTGTTAGCAATCATTGCTACACGCCCTCAGGGATGAATGCCACCTATTTGGTAATGGAAGGGGTCTATCGGCGCTTTGAATCCTTCAAAAATGGTCTATCTGTGTTTACACAGAGAACGTCGTAATACAAGGAAAAGTCCACAGAACACTATTCATCCCAGACTTGAAACATTCATAATTGTGCTTCACAGCGCCATCAGGTCTGCTTGGGAATCGCTATCGCATATCACAATTGGCCTATCCATAGGTTTCCCCTTTCTATTTAAAATACATTGAAACATCGAAAATTAATGTAAAATGGCTCCCTCCAGACTTGAAACATTATACAGAGGCATTTCAGAACCATTTCGGGTCCGTAATATCGCATCGGGCTTAACTCCTTTGTATTTTGTTTAATAAATGAAACACGCAATTTACAAATGAAATTTGCGCTTTCCAGAATTCAAAACATATGTGTTTATATTAATAAACCGCATCGGGTCCATATATCACATCACACATATAACATATGGTCACTCCCCTGTAATGCTCTGATTTCGATTCGCCGATTTCGGCGATCACACCATTGCATTGCGTGTATATATGTGTAAGCCCTGCTCCATTGTGTTTGCTGATTGCGATCCACCTTTATCGATGATCGTGGTATCACATCGGCCCATCACACTTTATGCCTCTAACTGCCTCCGACTGCCACCACCGATTGCGATTTCTGATCGGATCTGGGCAGTTGATCGACCAGATTTGATGGCCCCTGTGCAACCACTGTTCAAGCCTCCGATATGCCTTATTTCACTGTTTTCTCATGTTTCTAGCCTCTTTTCTCAAAGAACAAGGGGAGCTTCTTTTCGTGACAACTTCTTCATATGAAGTCCATTTTCACCCATTCAAGTTGCGTTGGATTCAGAATGAGAAGATCTCTGCAATGAGACTATTTCCCAAAGTAGCCTGCGATTTTCATTTTCCTCTAATTTACAAAGGATTTGTTCCATTTGGCACCTTTTATCTCTTGCATGAAGTCTTTTAGACTTAGAGGTTTATCCAGGATCCATTTTTGGATCACACCTTCCCACTAAAAGAACGTTTTGTCTCCAAAAGATTGATATAATGATCTGAACAGTAAATGAGAGTGACTCACCCTCTTCTTTCAGCCTCCCTACACTTGCCTTTGCATAGTGCCTTTAAACCAAATTTTTTGACCACTTCCCTTCTCTGGATGGGCTGGTCTTCCTGAGAAGAACTATCTTCCTCCTTGCCTTCCTGCAAAACTTCCTACAGAACTTCTACTAAAATGGTCATAGAAGGTAGTTTGAGCTTCTTTTCCTTTATCATTGATCCAAGGTGGCTCAAACAAATGTGAAGTACATCTGCTCCACAAAACTTTCATTTGTACCTGTTTGACAAGCTGCCAACAACAACTATTAACAACAATAGGCATATAGACAACAACTGGATGGACTAACTCCTGCTTCAATAAAAGAAACAAATTTCACATTTTGTGAACACCTCCATGTCTTACATCTGCATACAAATGATGGACTAGATACAAGCCCACAAAACATGCCTTTAAACAAATGACCCTTCAAGTCAAGCATGTATAAAAAGACCATTAGGACTATTTTTCCAAAAGATGAAACTTTCATTATTATCTCCATTTGGAGACCAAGTTAACTTCTTTCAAGTCAACATGGAATCACATGCATGTCAAAGCAATCAACCCTGCAAGTTAATTACACATACATGCTCAAAAAAAAGGAAATCATCAACATCCCTGTGCTCACGCATGCATTTCATCCTTCAACTTTCACTTAAGCACACTGTACTTTTGAAGCTGAAATGAAATATCATATAGATGCATCAATAGACATGCAATCTTAATCGGATAAGAACTCTAACTATTCCTTACTAATCCCTTTCAAAGGTACTACCTTTGCGTACACATCAGCATCAATATGTGAATCATTTTGAGACACATCATTCATGTAATCTTCACTTCGATTTCTGCCATCTTCTCTTTCCACTTTCTTCAGGTTTGGTGGAAGCATTGTTGGATTTAGTGTCAAACACTTTGCAGCAAGATGTCGTTGCTTATGGAAGTAAGTGCACTGCATGTGCACCCTCTTGATAGCATGATTTGCCTTGTCCAATGGACCTTTGGCTGCTTGCTTCTTTTCCTTCTTCTGCTTCCTGTATGCGGCCATTCTCTTCCAACATCTAGAAACATCATGGTTATCCAAACCACAAAAGGAACATGCAACTATTTTCCCATACATATGCAGAAATTCATCATGCTTTGCAAAATCAAAAGGAATTTGTTTAGAACTAGATTTATACCTGCCTCTTTCACCTTTACTGCTTTCATGAGGAGGTGAAGCAAATGAAGAAGTGGCTCCCTTTGGAACACCATCAAACTCTTCAAGGCTGTTAGAGTCTCCCTAACTCTCTGGTTCAAGTGTGTGCTTCTAAATACTTGCATTATGCAATTGATGTTTCAAGCTATTGCATTCCTCTTGAATACAACCTTCACACTTTTGAGGTAGATGAAATGAAATGAAACTCCTCCTTGGGACTGTTTCAATGGATTTCATGGTAGCTTTGGAATTCTCTCCATAAGACTGCCCATAGCCAAGAACCAAATATTTAGGCCTTTCCTCAACCATTATTGGTTCAAAAATACCTTGTGCATGCTTTCCCAAGCCCTTTCCTTCATATCCCATCTTGGACATTAGCTTGGGACCTATGCCTTTAGTATGTTTTTCAAAAGAACCAATACAAGCCTTCTCAAAAGAATTTGAAGACAAACTGGAATGGATTACCTTTCCTTCAAGCTGTTACTTGACTAAGGCTTCTTGGGCAACAAAGAGCTGTGTTTCCAACTCATGCATCCTTTTCATGTTCATATTTGCAATATGAAGTTGCCTCTCCATTTCTTGCAATTTGTCAGCAAGCAAATACTTCTCTTCCTTCATGGAATTCAACTACTTTCTAAGCATGCTACTCTTCCTTCCATCCTCATACATTTCTCTCACCATATCCATCATGGTGGAAAATTCTTACTTCATGTCTTCATCAAGGAATCTTGTGAAGAACACGGAATTTGAGGACCCACTTATAGAAGTTGTCATTATGCCAATGAACAAAGAAAACTTCAACAAGATAAACAAAGAGCTTATTTAAGCAACATCTTGCAACAAACCTCTTGTGCTTTAAATTTCCTTTAGGTCCTTGGGATAGAAGAATGCCTTCAAACCTTCTCCTTATTGTCCTTCTTGGACTGAGCTATCAATAGCTTTCCCTTCACCTCTGCAAACTCAACAAATAGTCAGTCTGCCAACAAGCATACAATCAACCTCTTGTTGTTCAAACACCTTTCAGACAAGCAGTCTTTGCTTTGTCAATCAAGCATTCCGATATAATCCTTCCTTGAAGGTGTGGTTAATGAATCTTAAGCTCTAATACCACTTGATCTGAAAATGGGGCTCTTAGGCTTCTTGTATAGCTTACAATAACCTCTCCCACTTCCAAAGATTGAATTTTCCCAAGTCTATTTGATTAACCAATGCGAAATTAAGAAATTCTTGAAAATATGGGTGTATGCTTGTATTTGTTTTCAACTGATTATGTGTTGTAAATTAATGTGTTGAAACTAATATATAAATGCATATAACAGTAAATAAACAACAGATATAATGCAACAATAAAACACACATAGAAACAACAAATTAATTAGGAGTTCACCCACAACTCTTGGGCTACATCTACGTGAGCTCTAGTTAATTCAACTAGGCTCTTTGGGATTATGGTGTAAGTCTTTTTTACAAGCTCTTAGCCTTGGTTCTTGGCTCTTAGTTCTAACTCTTGGCTTTGACTTTGGCTCTTTGGCTTTGGTTCTGGCTCTTAGCTCTGACTCTTAGCTCTTTGGCTTTGGCTCTTGGCTCTTGGCTCTTGGCTCTGGCTTCTTTCTGCCTTTTGCAACCTTCACGCTCTCTGGATTTTCACTTGAACTTCAAGTGACCCTAAAGGCTCCCTCAGCTGCTCTACGCAGTAGCTCTTCGGCTCTCTCTCTTTGCTCTCCTCTCTCGGCTCTCTGCTGTTACTACTTTCAGCATGCAGCAGCAAACAACAACTTGGCCACCGTTCAACAACTTAATAGTCCCATAGTCTTCGGCATTCATGGCTTAAAAGCCAAATCGCGCTACCTATTGGTTTTCCCTTTTGGGATTTCTGTCTTCCTGCCACAGTCTGCTCAAATCCTGTCTCTGGGCATCAACAATCATTGCTACACGCCCTCAGGGATGAATGCCACCTATTTGGTAATGGAAGGGGTCTATCAACACTTTAAATACTTCAAAAGTGGTCGCTCTGTGTTTACCCAGAGAACGCTGCAATACACGGAAAAATGCACAGAACACTGTTCATCCCGGACTTGAAACATTCATAACTGTGCTTCACAACACCATCAGGTCCGCTTGGGAATCGCTATCGCATATCGCAATTGGCCTATCCATAGGTTTCCCCTTTGTATTTAAAATACATTGAAATGGTGAAAATTAACGTAAAATGGCTCCCTCGGGACTTGAAAGATTATACAGAGGCATTTTGAAACCCTTTCGAGTCTGTAATATCACATCAGGCTTAACTCCTTTGTATTTTGTTTAATAAACAAAACACGCAATTTACAAAGGAAATTGGAGCCTTCTAGACTTCAAAACATATGTGTTTCTATTAATAAACCCCATCGGGTCCATATATTGCATCGCGCATATAACATATGGTCGCTCCCCTGTAATGCTCCGGTTGCGATCTGCCAATTTCGGCAATCGCACCATTGCATTGTGCATATATATGTGTAAGCCCTGCTCCATTGTGTTCGCCTATTGCGATCTGCCAATATCGGCGATCACGGTATCGCATCAGCCCATCACACTTTATGCCTCTGACTACCTCTGACTGCCATTGCCGATTGCGATTTTCAATCGAATATGGACCATTGATTGGCCAGATCCAGTGGCCCATGTGCAACCATTGTTCAAGCCTCCGATATGCCTTATTTCGCTGTTTTCTCATGTTTCTAGCCTCTTTTCTCAAAGAACAAGGGGAGCTTCTTTTCATGACAACTTCTTCATTTGAAGTTTGTTTTCACCCATTCAAGTTGTGATGGATTCAGAATGAGAAGATCTTTGTAATGAGACTATTTCTTGGAGCAGCCTGTGATTTTCATTTTCCTTTGATTTACAAAGGATTTGTGCCATTTGGCACCTTTTACCTATTGCATGAAGTCCTTTAGACTTAGGGGTTTATCCAGGATCCATTTTTGGATCAATTATCTTCTGTACTAACTTGGATGTAAATTGAGTACATTGATCTGTTATAATTTCTCTTGGAACACCAAAACAAGTAAATATATCCTCAAAAAGAAATGAAACTACAACATTTTTAGTAGGAGAAAAAAGTGATTTAGCTTCTACCCATTTTGTAACATAATCAGTGCAAACAAGAATGTACCTTTTTTGTATCGAAGGTGGATTGATTGGACCAACAAAATCTAGAGCCCATTTTTCAAAAGGCTCAATAATTACCTGAGGTTGTAGAGGCATCTCATCAGAAGGAACAAGTTTCCCCATCCTTTGACAACTATCGCATCTCTTAACATACTCTCTGGCACCCTTAAAAATGGAAGGCCAATAGTATCCTAAGAGAAGGAATTTGTAAGAAGTTCTTTTTTCAGCGAAGTGTCCTCCACGTGGCTCATCATGACAATCTTTCAATATCTCTCATACTTCGTCTTCTCTCACACGCCTTCAGATGATCAGATATGGAGTTGTTTTATAAAATTCTTCATTTATCCATGAATAAGATGCACTAATTTGAATTGCCTTCCTTTTTCTCGAGGAGAAAAGTATGATGGTAATTTTCATGTAGCCAAATAGTTAGCAATATTTGCAAACCATGGAGATTTATTAGATACTACAAAAAGATATTCATCGGGAAAATTATCTTCTACATGCATCTGTGTTTTGTTTTCCAGGTCGATCCAAAATAGTAATGTTAAACTCTTGTAGCAACAATAACCATCTAGTGATTATGGCATCAGTGGTTGATTTATTCATTAAGTATCTAATTGCAAAATGATTAGTATGTACAAAAGTTTCATAGCCAGTAATATAATGTCTTAATTTATTGATGGCATGAACAACAGTTAAAAACTCCTTTTCTGTGACAGTATAATTTAACTCTATAGGAGTCAAATTTTTAATGGTGTAATAAATGGCATATGGAGTTAAGTCTTTTCATCCTAGTAAAAGTCCTAAAGCTATATCTAAAGCATTAGTCAAAATATGAAAAGGTAATTTCCAATTTGGTCCTCTAAGAATGGGTGCTTCAGATATTTTCTCTTTCAATGATTCAAAGGCATTTTGGCAATCAGAATTCCAATTGAATTCACAGTGTTTTGTGAGTAACTTGAAAAGTAGAGATGCAATTTTTGTAAATTTTTCTATAAATCTTCTATAATAACCAGTGAAACCGAGAAAAAATCTAACATCTTGTTGACAGGTTGGAATTGATAATTTGGAAATAACTTCTACTTTAGATGTGTCCACTCTAATTCCATTTCTTGAAATATGGTGTCTTAGAACAATTCCCTCAGTAAACATCATAAAACATTTTTCATGGCTTAATGAGAGATTTTCTTCTTTACATCTAATGACAAATTTTCCAAAATTTTAAGAGTTTCTTCAAAAGAATTTCCATAAACTATAAAATTGTCCATATATACTTCCACACAATCATGAATTAGATCAGAAAAAAATGCCTAATACTTCTCTTTGGAATGATGCAGGAGCATTACATAAACTAAAGAGAAGTACTCGTTAATCATAAGTTCCCCATGGGTAGGTAAAGGTGGTTTTATCTTAGTCTTCTGGGGCTACATGGATTTGGTTATACCCACTAAAACCATCTAAAAATGAAAAATATTTCTTTCCTACTAATGTATCTAACACTTGATCTATGAAAGGAAGTGGAAAGTGATCTTTTAAAGTGGCTTTATTCAATTCCCAATAGTCAATACACACTCTCCATTTTCCATTATTTTTAGGGAAAACTAATAAGGATGAAACCCACTGACTGTCTGATATAGGATATATAAAATTGACATTCAACAGTTTTTGTAGCTCTTCCTTAACAACCTCCCTTAAATTTGGACTTATTCTTCTTTGAGGTTGTTGAAATTGTTTAACATTTTCTTCAATGTAGATATGATGTTTACAAGTATTAGGATCATTTCCTTTCATGTTAGTAGATTCCCATGCTTAAGAAAACGAATGTTCTTGTAGCATCTTGATTAATTCTTTCTTTTGAAATTCTTCCAAATTATTGTTCATATTCAAAGTTTTTTTTGAAAATATTCCAATTGTAGAATTGCCAAATTTTTCCGTAAAGTCCAAGGATAGTTGACGAAATGATAAATATTCAATATTGCATTGCTCTTGAAAACCCTGACTAGATTCACAATATGATGAAGATTCATTATTTTCCATTAAATTTAAGATTTGATCTTCTTCATCTAATTGTGAAGTAGAAAAGATTGGTCTTATATCAAAGTCATCATCTATCCATTATTCATTTTCAACCTCTACGGTTGTTTTTGTTGGTGGATATAGTGTGAATTTATTTGTTGCACTCCCATCAGAAATGAACATATCACCATATCTATAACTTATGAAAGCATCGGTTGTAGCTAGCCATGGTCTTCCTAGAATCAATGGATGTCCTCCTAAGTTATCCTTGGGTGTTAAAATCATAAAATCAACAGTGTATTCCCAAGAATATAAGGATACATATGTCTTCTAATACACCATCAGGTTTGATTACAGATCTATCTACCAATTGTAATAGTGTAGGTGTATATTGAAGATCAGAAAGTTTTAATTGATTCATAGTTTGTTTACTCATGATATTTATGGCTGCTCCTAGATTAATCAATGTATTTGGGATCCCTACAACATTGATGTGTGTTTTCACAATGGGACTTCCTAGATCAAGATATTTTTGAATTGTTGTTTTACCCATCATGATATCTGCAAATTTTCCGTCAAGTTGGATTCTTTTGATTTTTTTTCTCTTTCTTCTAGGTCTTTTTATGCTCAAGCCCCTATTCGTTTCTATCAAAAATTGGTATTTATTTGATGGCTTGAAGCAAAGGAATTTTTATGAAAACATTCTTCAGTTCATCTAACATGTCCTAACCAGGAAATAAAATTTGTTTCTCTACCCCTTCATCAATTTTTAATCTTTTAGGCAAAGGTGGTTTTGAAATAGATACTGAAGGTTATTCCATAATAGGAGTTGAGTTATTTGAATGTGTTGGAGTAAATTGTTTTTGAGTTTCTTCTTTTTTATTATTAAAAGACTTTTCTTCTTCAAGGATCTTTTCTTTTTCACTTTCTTGAATAACAACTGAGGGGGACTTCTCTTATAATATTTTACCAGATCTAAGTTGAACATTATTTAGATCTAGTGGAGTTATAATGTACATTTGAAATCCTTCCATATTGTAAATAGGTTGTGAATTTTTATTATTATTTGGATTTGGAAGTGGTTGGGCAGGCAATTGATTTTGTCTTTGAAGAAATGGTAATGAAATTTGTGGATTTACATTTTAAGGTTGAGTTTGTTGATGAGGCTGAGGATAATATTGTGGAGGAAAAGTAGGATATGATTGTGGAAATTGAGGATATTGAGGAAATTTTCCATAAGGATTTTTCCATCCTTGTGGCCAATATTGACAAGGCATTGGAGCAGTTCAATTATTTTGCAAATATTATACAAATGGTTGAGGATTAAAACATTGAGTTGTATTTGGCTGTGGATTCTGCCATGGTCTTTTAGCAATAAAACAAAGAGGGTCTACCTGATTTGGTACTCCTTCTTCTTGATAAACATCTTTAAGACGTGGTATTGAGGGACATTATTTTGTACCATGATTTTCCACACAAATAACATAAGTTTCTACATTTTTTAAATCAAGAGGACATTCTCTCAAGGCATGTTTCTTTCTGCACTTAGGACAAAAAATGGACAATGCAAAATTTTCAGCTTTTTGCTTGTTTTGTATTTTAAGGGTGTCAATTTGTTCAAAGACTCCCTAAATATATATTTTAAAGTTATCAAGCAAACTTCCTAATTTTGCTCTACTTATTGTCCTAGTTTCAAATTTATTAATTGTTGATAGAAGAGGATCTCTTGGATTTTTCTCGGTTCTTGATTTGCCTCTTGAAATATGCATGCACAACTCACAAATTTCTCCTAGTGATAATTGAGAAATGTCTCTCTTACCAATTAGATTGAGAAGATCAATCCAATAATCTCTAATTGATTTCAATAAGAGAGCTTTCAAAATTTCCTAATCTAAATTATTCATTTTTTCCCTTTTTACATTGTAAGAAAATGTTTCAAGGAAATCTTGATTCTTCAAGATTTTCATCTTATTTTCGTGTCATTTTAAAGACTCCATCTTTAATGTTGTGGGGCATATAGTAATCCTTATATTTCTCTAAGAACGAATTTTTCATTTGTTCCCATGTTCTTATGGAGTTTATTCCTAAACCCATAAACAATTTTAATACTGCATCTTTAAGGGTTGCAGGGAATAATTTCAACTTTTGAGCATCATGTAGATAATAATATGATTTACACAAGACTTAAAATTCAAAGAGAAATGTCTCAGGATTTTCACTCCTTAATCCATAAAATTTTGGGAGGATAGTGGGTGAGATATTTTTCATTGTTACAGTTGTATCTTCATCAAGAATTGGAAATCTAAAAGGTTCTAGATTTATATTATCTCCTCTTCCTCTTCCTCTTCTTCCTTCTCTTCCACCTACTCTACCCCCACCTTGTCTTCCTTCTCGTCTTCCCCTTCCAATCCTTGGTTGTTCACCATTCAAATTATGTACCTCTCCTTCCCCTTCTCCAACCATTGTAGACTCTTCAGAACTAATATAGGATTCTGGTTCTAGTTCTAAGATTGGGTTTTCAGCTTCCTCTAGTTCTTCTAGTTCTTCTATTAATGGTTTGAAGTAGTTTTATTCTTCCTCTTCCATAGTAGGAACTTCCAACTCTTGAGCTCAAAGTTGTTCTCCAGTTGAAGATAGGAAAATTATTCCTGTTGTTGGGGATATGGGATCTTCTTCAATTATGGCTTTTGTTGATGAAGTTGGTGAATCTCTAGGTTGGATTTCGGATCTTAATACCTCAGGAAGTCTATGTTGGCCTGTTATGGATGGAATTCGAGTGTGTGTAGGTGGTGTGGCACTACGAGGTCGTGGTGGAGTAAGTGATGTTGCTGGAGTTACGCTCTTTCCTCTACCTACAAATCTATCCATAGAGGCTCTTTCCCTATGCATATCATGTTTTTATTTATTTAAAAGAGATCAATAGTTCTATTTTACACTTCCCCGACAATGGCGAAAAACCATGGAGATAGTTGCGGAATCATGAAATAGCTGCAGAATCATGTTAATTCCATAGCTATTACAATCTTTTAACTTAATAATGACTCACATTAATAAATATGAAAAATAAGACATCTGAGTACCTTACCATGTCAAAATCTATAGTTTTACTATTTATTTGAGTTGATAGCAATGATGAAAAGAGGAAAAATGGCTGGAAATGGTGTCAAAAACAAAACAATCATGAGACTCTAAAGACTTATCCTTAGGGACTCCTAATAACCATTGTTGTATGAAAACTCAACCAATGGAAGGTACTCTTCCCATCTCCTCTTCTGGTGCATCACATATATCCTCAACATATCCTCTAGGATATTGTTGACCCTCTCTATCTATCCATCATTTTGTGGATGATAAGTTGTACTGAAGGCCACCTCTGTCCCCAAACCTGCAACAAACTCCCTCCAAAACTTGGAAGTGAACTTGGCATTCTTTTCTGACACAATCTTCTTTGGAACATTGTGCGATCTCATGATATCCCTGATGAAGATCTATGCTACCTCACTAGTTGAATAAGTAGTCTTTATTGGAATGAAGTGAGCTACCTTTCTCAACCTGTCTACCACAACCATGATAGAATCATGCTGCCTAGATATGCTCAAAAGACTTGTAATGAAATCCATGGAAATGACCTCCCATTTCCATTATGGAATCATAATAAAATGAAGCAATCCACCTAGATGTTTACACTGTACTTTCACCTGCTAACAATCCAAATATCTAGCCATGAATTCTGCCACTTCCTTCCTCAGATTCGACCAATAATAGAACTTCTTCAGTGTTGTTAATGTCTTCTGGTATCTTGGGTGACCCGAGTATGGCTTGGCATGAAAATCCCTCAATTTAAGCTTCTTGAGTTCACTCTCATCTAACACATAGATCCTGTCCCTAAATCTCACCAAACCATCTGCCGTGAGATGATAATATACATCATGATCATATGTACCCTGTTGTAGCCTGTGCATAAGCTCCATGTACCTATCATCATGTTGTCATGCCTGTAAGATCTGATCCTGTAAATCTACCCCATATGAGCTCACTCGTGCAACATGGTTCAGCTGCACCTTCCCACTGAGAGACTATGAAATCCTGTTCTCCTTACCCTTGATGTATCTAATCTCAAAGACAAACTCACATTGGGTGTCCAACCATCTAGCTTTCCTGGAATACATATTCAATTGGTCAAATAGATATCTCAACCCGTTGTGATCGCTCATCAACACAAATATCAGGCCAAGAATATAATATCTCCACATCTTCAAGGCATGAATAATAATCGCTAACTCAAGATCATGAGTCAGATAATTCTACTCATGCTCATTCAGTTTCCTAGACTCATAACATATCACTTGTCCCTTTTGCATAAGGACTCCACCAAGCCCTCTCTTGCAAGCATCTATGCACACTACAAACTCTTTACCTAGATCCACAATCTTTAACACTGGAGCATTCATCAACAACACCAGTATGTTTCTCGTGACATCTTTGGGTGGATATTTGTACTATGCTATTTTGTGGATGAATTTTCTCGAAAAACATGGATCTATTTCTTAAAGAAGAAGGATGAAGTATTCAAATGGTTCTACTCTTTCAAAGCCTTGGTCGAGAATCAAATGGGGAAGAAGATCAACATATTGAGGATCAATAAAGGGGCTGAATATAAGTCAAATGAATTCAAAGACTATTGTAGAGAAGCTGACATTAAGAGGGAGACCACTACCACAAATACTCCTGAAAAAAATTGTGTTACTGAAAGGAATAATCTTACTATCATAGAAGCCACCCATGCCATGCTTCATGGCCAAGGTCTTCTGAACTTCATGGGGAGAAACGGCCAACACCATGTATATGTCCAGAACTGATGCCCACATCAAGCTTTGGACTTCGTGACACCCGAAGAAGTTTTCACTGCTAAGAAACCTGATGTTTCTCATTTTAAAATTTTTGGTTGTCCCGTATATTTTCGTGTGCCGAAAGAGAAAATAAATAAACTAGATGCATCTGGGAATAAAGGAACGTTTGTGGGCCACAATGAAACTTCTAAGGCATATAAAACCTATATGCCTCGTCAAAGGGAAGTGGAATAAAGTCATGATGTCACTTTCGATGAAGATTCTTCTCTTAGAAAGATTTGAGATCTTCCTATCCCTAGAAAGGACAATGATGATGCTAATGCATAAAAGTAGGATGAAGCTCCATCTGATGACTCGATGCCCAATGTTGAAGGTTCGATGGATCCCATTTATCCACCTCCTAGTTGAGCCCTCTAATTAAAGAAAAAGGTCGTTGTGGCTCAAATATTCTCTTGAAGATGATGAGAAACATATTGCACCAAGGGGGAAATTTCATGAAAGCAATAAGTCGAATAGGTACCAAGGATACTTAGCTACCATGAGTACCATTGTACAATCTGAGTCTTGCACATTCAAAGAAGCCATGAAGCAACAAGTTTGGAAAGATGTGATGAACTAGGAGTATGAGTTGATCATGAAGAATGATGTCTGGGATGTAGTTCCTAGACCCAAGGACAAGTCAGTGGTCACTTCGAAATGGCTCTACAAGCTCAAACATGGAGATCATGGGAGTGATGAGAAATTCAAGGCCATATTTGTGGCTTGAGGCTTATCTCAAAAGGAAGGAGTAGACTACAATGAAATATTTTCACCGATTTCTTGATATACCACCATCTGTTCGATCATAGCCCTTGCTACCATGCAAGGATGGAACCTACACTAGATGAATGCCAAAATTGCCTTCTTGCATGGTTCACTTAAAGAAGAAGTCTATATGGAACAACTTGAGGGTTTCGAGGTTCAAGATCATGAGACACATACATTCAGGTTGAAGAAATCCCTCTATGGGTCGAAGTAAGCCCCTAGGGCTTGGTATGAGAGGATTGATAACTATCTTATGAAGCTGGGATTTACAAGGAGCGATGCTGACATGAACCTATAATTCAAGGTTGAAAAGGTCAAAAATCTCATTCTGGTCCTTTGTGTGGACGATCTCCTTCTGATAGGTGATGACCCTCTTATTCATCAATGCAAGAGGGAGTTGGATTCCAAGTTCAAGATGAAGGACCTAGGACTCATGCATTATTTCCTAAAGTTAGAGATCTGGCAAAAACTAGGAGAGATTTTTCTTTCTTAAGGAAAATACATTGTGAAGCCACTTGAGAGATGTGGGATGGTGGATTGCAAGTCCGTGACCACTTTGATGGAACTCAACTTTAAGAATCTATGTGGAAGTGTTGTTGGACCTAGATTAGCAAACCCTTTCGAGTGTTTTTGGTCGACTCCCATCCTAACATATGCTTCATGACCAAGGTCTTCTGAAGTTCTTATGGGGAGAAACGACCAACACCATGTATATGTCCAAAACTGATGCCCACATCAAGCTTTGGACTTCATGGCACCTGAAGAAGTTTTCACCACTAAGAAACCTGATGTTTCCCATTTTAAAATTTTTGGTTGTCCCATATATTTTCGTGTGCCGAAAGAGAAAATAAATAAACTAGATGCATCCGGGAATAAAGGAACGTTTGTGGGCTACAATGAAACTTCTAAGGCATATAAAACCTATGTGCCTCGTCAAAGGGAAGTGGAATTAAGTCATGATGTCACTTTCGATGAAGATTCTGCTCTTAGAAAGATATAATATCTTCCTATCCCTAGAAAGGTCAATGATGATGCTGATGCATAAAAGTAGGATGACCCTCCATCTGATGAACCGATGCCCAATGTTGAAGGTTCGATGGATCCCATTGATCCACCTCCTAGTTGAGCCCTCTAATTAAAGAAAAATGTCGTTGTGGCTCAAATTTTCTCTTGAAGATGATGAGAAACATATTACACCGAGGGGGAAATTTCATGAAAGCAATAAGTCGAATAGGTACCAAGGATACTTAGCTGCCATGAGTACCATTGTACAATTTGAGCCTTGCACATTCAAAGAAGCCATGAAGCAACAAGTTTGGAAGGATGTGATGAACTTGGAGTATGAGTCGATCACGAAGAATGATGTATAGGATGTGGTTCCTAGACCCAAGGACAAGTCAGTGGTCACTTCGAAATGGCTCTACAAGATCAAACATGGAGATCATGGGAGTGATGAGAAATTCAAGGCCATATTTGTAGCTTGAGGCTTATCTCAAAAGGAAGGAGTAGACTATGATGAAATATTTTCATCGATTTCTCGATATACCACCATGTTTTTGATCATAGCCCTTGCTATCTTGCAAGGGATTATCAAACCCTTAATGGTCGACTCCCATCCTAACATATGATTCACTGTGAATACATCGAGTCAATATATGGTCGAGCCTAATCAAATTCATTGGATTGCGGCTAAGAATCTATTGAGATATATTTGGGGCATAATCCACTATGGATTGAGATACACTGCCAGGAATTTGAGGCTACATGGATATATAGATGCTAGGCTACAAGGGATACAATAGGCTAAGCAAATAGGTGCTTGCAAATCAGGGGAGTGGAGTCTCCTTCAGGTTGGTGCCTATAAATATCAAGGAGTTAGTGCTTCCAACAAGTGGGTGCTTGTAAGGAAAAGGGAGATGGGGCCTCTTGTAGGTTGGTTCCTACATAATTTGATGTAATTTGGAGTTGTTACTTGCATTTACATCATATTAAAAAAAATTGTGGTTTTCTCCCATATGGGTTTCCACATAAACATCTTGTGTTCAAACTTCATGTGATTAGTACACTACTACCTTGTTGAATGTGCTTAACTGGATAAATAATTTTTGAAAATTTTAAAATAATCATTCACCCCCCTCTCAATATTTTACTGGTTTTCAACATACTCACCAGAGGGTCGAAGCTAAATTCATGAACCAAAAAACTAGGACCACAATACTACAACTACAGTACCACTTGGAAAAAATGAAAGTCAGAAGTAATACAAACAAACTTGGGGGAGACGAGTTCCCGAAGACACCATAAAAATCTTGGTACTAATAATCCCACTGACAATTGCACGACCTAATTGCATGCACCCCCACAAAAAAATTGAAAGTTGTTGTAACACGCCTCCTCTCACATCTACCCACTTTCACTGGCTTACCTAGGGTAAACATAAGATGAGGGGCTACTATGATATGACTCAACCTCCTAGATGACCTTAAGGAAATGGAGTTGACACAACAAGATGTTACTGAATTCCCTCAGGTTCCATAGGAACTGAAGTCATAACCCACCCTCCAGGTGTCCAACCCCTAAGACAAATCACTTTTTCCTTGACCTAGAGTCCCAGTTGCTCCTTTGCCAAGGCCTCCATGTGACTATGGGTTCTCAGTCGCTCCCTTACCAAGGCCTCCATGCAACTATGGGTTCTCAGTCGCTCCCATAGGCCTACATCAATGCGACTGTGGCCTTTTTCTGCTAGTGTTGTGTTGGAAATAATATTGAGAGGGGGGGTGAATCAATATTAACAATTTAACAATCTTTCATTTCCATAAACAGATTTATATACGCTACTTCTGTTAATGAGACATACATGTATACACAACTGTGTTTAGAGCAACCCGTGTATAACTTGCAATCTTATAATTTAGTTAGTTGATCTTTATTCTGTGTATCAGAACCATATAACAAGTAATCAGATGTAGTAAACAGAATAGGCAATCACACACATGAACACAAGATATAAGGTGGAAACCCAATGTGGGTGAAAACCACCTGCTATAATCGTCTCAATATTTCTTTAATAAGAAACTTATTTTACAAATTTTGTACTGGTACAACCTTATACTAGTACGTAGGCTTCTACTTGCAGAAGCCTACAACCTTCTCTTTTCTTCTAGGGACCACGTTTCATAAATTTTTAGACTAGATCCATCAATAACATCAATCAAACATCAAATATATCTACATCAACTAATCTCCTTTGCACCAACCAAAACTGAATCAAACAATCACTTTTCTGAATGTTATAACTAGAACACAGTAACAGTAACCAGAACCAAATGCAGAACCCAAAACACTGCAAACAACAAACAAAAGTAGCTAAAACATATTTTATGAGACGTACGCTACTTCAATGTGTCGAACCTAAATTCATACGTTGTTATCTGAAGGAAGACCTGCGTATAGGCTGTTTTTAAATGTCGAACCAGTGTGTATACACGTCTTTGCTATATTGAACCCGCGTACAGATCTATAAAAGATGATTTAACCTTTACAACTATTTAGACATCAGTTATACATAGATCATCAGATTTACAGATTATGACATGTGCCAATAAAAGATCAAAACCACACAAATATACTTCTCTTCAAGCCTAAAGATCTTATCCTTCTTCAAGCACTCAGGCTCCTCCTTGATTCAGATCCAGCTATGCACCATAACCCAATGACCAGTATTCTAAATCTTTCTCTTCATTAGATTTTCAATGCTTGAGTGCCTTTGCCTAATGATCTCCTCCTCCTTTTATAGTCTTAGGCCTTACTCAATACCATGGTCCAAAACCACTTTAGAATCAATACCTTGGACCAAATACATGGAGTCAATACTTCAGACAAGATACCTTAGACCAATACCATGGGTCAAAATACCAAGGACCAAATACCACGTACCAAAACCAAGTTTTCCAACATGTACGTGCTTTTCCTTGCGCGAAAGTGCGTGTATATGCATATGTGCCTTTTGGTCTGTGAATGCATGTGTATACGCGGTTTGGTCAAGGGGAGCCTACATATACCTCTTTTTCCTTCATTCTATGATCATGAACTGTGATCTGTCATCTTAGTGAGTTGCCATCAAGGACAACACTTGTGTCATAGCGCCAAACCTGTGTCATAATGCCAACAATCTCCCCCTTTAGACTTGATGGCAACCCCAATACATTCTCGCCCTTTATCATCAAGGGAAAATGGTTATGCTCCCCCTGAGTACATGTTGAATTATCTGATATGTTGAAGTGTGTTGTTCATGCTCCCCCTGACTATAAGCAAGGTCTGCAAAAAGATGTTCTACAAGAAGAACATGACTCTATACATCATAAATGACCTTCTTATCACCAAAGACTCATACATACGTCCATCTCCCAACCAAGTGGGGATATACCAAGATTTACTCATCCACCCAACCAAGTGGGGATACATCAAAAATTTATACATGATAAAACAAGAACATTACATCATCCATCCCAGGCATAGTGGGGAAACAAAAAAAAAAGGTCGTTACATGACCTTGATAATAAAAGTTATACATAATATAGAGACAAAATATCAAAAATAAGACTATGATAGTCATCAACAGCTATATTCAGCAGCATCTGTCAATCACCATCCAGACCAACAACCATGATCTCCTTCTGCACCTGTTCCACCTGAATAAAAAACAAATGTGAAATTGTACCAATATCTTCTAAGGTAATGCCACAATGATAATGCATTATTAGAAGTATATGCTCCCCTTGAACCTGTGCCAGATGATCACTATTAGACCCATATCAGACTCTTTTCATCCTGAGTCTGGCCCACTGGTATTCTTCAAACCAAACATATATGTAGTTGTATCCACAGAAACAACATATGTATGCAGATACGCTTCATGAGACTTGCTTACAACCATTGTTCTCTGAAACAGATAAGTGTCAATAGTAAGATGATGCATCAACTACTCCCAGCTTCTGTTTGAGGTATTCAAATGTCTCTCTAGGCAGTGGATTGGTGAATATATCAACTTGTTCCTTGGAGGGAACATACTCCAATTTGACCTTTTGTTCAAGCACTTGTTCTCGGAGAAAATGATATTTGATAGGTATGTGCTTGGTCTTGGATTGCATGAATGGATTCTTTGAAATACTAATTCTTGTATTATCACATATAATGGAGATGGGTGGAGTACATGTGATCTAAATGTCTTGCAACGTTTGCATCATCCAAAGGAGTTGTGTGCAACAAGATGCAGTAACCACATATTCTGCTTCAGCTGTAGATAATGCAATTGAACTTTGTTTCTTGCTAAACCAAGAAACTAATCTGGAACCCATATAGAATGCACCACCACTAGTGCTTTTTCTATAATCCATGCTTCCTGCCCAATCTGCATCTATGTATGCATGAAGTGTAAGATCTGTGTCCCTAGGATACCATAAGCCAAAATTCTGAGTTCCTTGAAGATATTTGAAGATCCTTTTGACTGCCTGCAGGTGTGATTCCTTTGGATTTTCTTGGAATATTCCAACTATTCCTACTGCATGCATGATGTCTAGTCGGGTACCTGTTAGATAGAGCAGACAAACAATCATGGATCTACAGGTTGGTTGATGTACTGTTGCTGATTCATCATTTGCACTGAGGCTACAGCTTGTTACCATAGGTGTACATATTGGTTTAGAATCTTCCATGCCATATTTCTTCAAGATTTGCTTGAGGTACTTGGTTTGTGATAAAAAAATACCATCTTTATTTTGTTGAAATTGTAAGCCAAGAAAATATGTGAGCTCACCAAGCAGGGACATTTCAAATTCTTTCTGCATTACCAAGGCAAAGTTTTGACTCATGGCTTCTTCATTGCTACCAAAAATGATATCATCAACATATACAATAAGTATTAGCAATTTATCATTGTCATTTTTTATAGATAGATTGCTATCAGTTGATCCTTTTGAAAAACCTTGTTGATGAAGGTATTTGTCAAGACGTTAATACTAGGCCCTTGGGGCTTGTTTTAGACCATAGAAAGCCTTTCTAAGTTTGCATACGAGTTTTGGATCATTTCCAAGGATGAATTCGTCTGGTTGCTCAATAAACACTTCTTCTTCTAGGTATCCATTAAGAAAGGAAGATTTCACATCCATTTGATATACCTTGAACTTCTAAAAACTAGAAAGAGCAAGAAACATTCTTATGGCTTCAAGTCTAGAAACAGGTGCAAAAGTTTCTTCAAATTATATACCTTCTTGTTGAGCATACCCTTTACAAACAAGTCTGGCCTTGTTGCTAATAACTTCTCCATTTTCGTTCAGCTTGTTTTTGAATATCCATTTGGTTCTTATGACATTCTTATCATTAGGTCTAGGAACCAATTCCCAAGTATTATTCTTTTCAATCTGCTCAAGTTCTTCATTCATGGCCTTGACCGAACATTCATCTTTGCATGCTTCCTTTACATTATGCGGTTCAACGGAGGAAAGCACTGCTAGATAGCTTGAAGCTTCTGTAATAGTTCTTCTTGTCTACACTCCTGCCTCTTTCTGCCCCAAAATTTGAGTCTCTGGATGATTCTTCTGAACATACCTGGATGGAGTCTTTTCTTCTACCCTTATCTATTCTTCTGGTGCCTCATTGGTTTCTTCTTCAGAATTTGTCTAATTTGATGTGGAAGGATAGTCCTCATCTTCTTCATAATCTTTGGTTTTTACTTGCTTTGGATTTTTGCCTGCTTCATCAACCACAACGTCAATACTTTCAACAATTTTCCCAAGTATTTTATTATAACACTTGTATCCTTTACTTCGGGAAGAGTAACCAAGGAGAATGCCTTCATTTTCTCTAGGTTCAAACTTACCAAGTTTTTCGTTAGTCCTTTTGATGTAACATTTGCTTCAAAAAACTTTGAAGTATTTTACAGTAGGAGTCTTACCATACCAAAGCTCATGTGGAGTTTGAGTGTTGTTTACCCAGACGTTTGTTTTGTTGAGAATAGTGACAACAGTAAATGCAGCTTCTCCCCAAAAGGTTGTAAGAGTTCCAGACTCATCTAGCATAGCACGAGCCATTTGTTGATCAGTTCTGTTCATCCTTTCTACCACTCCATTTTGCTGAGGAGTTCTTGCTGTAGAAAATTCCCTTCTTATTCCATGTTCTTCATAGAAGTCTAAGAATTCATCTGAGGTAAATTCCCCTCCTTGACCAGACATGAAGCATTTGATTTTGGGATCTGATTCATTTTCAAACAAGGCTTTGAAGGCTTCGAAATTTTCGAAAGCTTCGTCTTTATGCTTTAGAAGTCCTATCCAACACATTCTGGAAAAGTCGTCAATGAACAATATAAAGTATTCTTCTCCACAAGGTGACTTTTTCCTAGATGGACCACATAAATCAGTGTGAACAAGTTCAAGAGGCTTACTAACTGATCCTTCCTTCTTAGGGAAATGTGCTCTGGTTGCTTACAAAATTGACATGATTTGCATATTGCATTTTCTGGAATGCTAATGTCTAGAAGATCACAAACAACCTTGTATCTGCATGCTTTTCTTATTTGAGGGAAGCTTAGATGCCCCAATATTCTATGCCATAGCCAATGTTCATCATTTTTGCTTAGGCAACACTATTTTTGTCCCCCCTTGAGTATGTACAGGTTGTTTGGAGTTCTTACATCTTTGATCACTGTTTCTCCTGTATCAAGCTCATGAACAACACATCCATTTGATCGAAATACTACCTCATTTCCTTGATCACACATTTGAATGACACTCAATAGATTATTCTTTAGACCATATACATACATAACACTTGTAGGTTTTAACCCCATACAAAAATTACCTGCATACGAACTCTAAGACATAGAAAATAAACAATGTGAGAGCATAACACATAAAACACATATACACAGAGATTTCCCCTGGATCCCAAAACTGGGACTACTAGCTTGATTTTTCATTATGTTCCTTTCAACGTTATAATGCATGTTTATACATGCTAAAGCATCCGATACCATGGACCGAAAACCATCACGTCCAATACCATGGACTGAAAATCATCACGTCCAAAAACATGTGTGAAAATCATGCACAAAACCATAGGTGGGTTCTTCCAACCTAACATAGGGTGCAAAACCAAAAGTTTTTGGGGCCTTGCCCCGAACCCCATAAACTGGGGTTACAGGGATGCCTTAAACTCCCTATGACCCCCCAGTTACACATTTGACGCAATAAAGGGGGGCTCCAGC
>APFE030959743.1:169280-180370 GCA_000404065.3 Pinus taeda
TCTGGTGAAGCCAAGTCCCCGTATAATGTATCAAATTTCTGATACCACATCCTTGGTGACTGTTTTAACCCATACAGAGACTTCTTTAACTTGCATACTAGTTCTTTCTTACCCTTCACCGCAAAGCCTTCAGGTTGCTTCATGTAGATTTCCTCTTCCAAATCCCTGTGAAGAAATGTTGTCTTCACATCCATCTGTTCTACCTCACAATCAAAAGCAGCAACAACAGATAAAAGTAATCTAATAGAAGTTACCTTGGCAACAGGAGAAAAAATATCACCAAAATCAATTCCCGGCACCTGGGAATAACCTTTTGCTACCAACCGAGCTTTGTATTTCTCCACCTTCCCTTCTGCATTTGTCTTCTTCTTGAACACCCATTTGCTGCCTATGGGTTTCCTTCCAGCCGGCAACTCCACCAGATCCCAAGCCTCATTTTTGTGCAAAGATGCCATTTCATCAACCATGGCCTCTTTCCAGAGTTTTCCACCTCTGAATCCACTGCTTCCTTCACAGTTCTGGGATCATCATCAGTAACAGACAAAGCAAAATTTGAACAGAAAGCAGATGACTATACCTTTCTGGCTGCCTTCTTTCTCGAACTGATCTTCTCACAACTGGAGTTTGTGGCTCTTCATCTTCCTGATTCCTCCTTTGTTGTAGAGTTTGATTCTTCCTCCTTAAGCTCAAACTCTATCTTCTCAGGTTCCTTTGGTTGGACTTCATGTTTAATAACATCATTTACCTCTCTGAACACCACATCTCGATTTTACACAAACTTCTGTGTGACTAGGTTCCAAAGCTTATAACCCTTTAAACCATCCTTATACCCAATAAAGATGGACTTTTGAGATTTACTATCCAACTTGGTTCATTTCTCCTTTGGAACATGTATATATGCATCACATCCAAATACCCTCAGATGTGAAAGAGAGGGTTTCTTAATAGTCCATACCTCTTGTGTCTTATCCTCCAACGCTGATGAAGGTGACCTGTTGAACAGGTAACATGAAGTATCCACTGCCTCTGCCCAAAATTCCTGTCCTAACATGGCACCACTGAGCATGCTTCTTGCCCTTTCCATCAATGTCTTATTCATTCTTTCTGCAACTCCATTTTGCTGAGGTGTATATGGAGTAGTCTTCTATCATGCTATACCACACTTCTTATAGAATTCTTCAAATTCCTTGTTGCAAACTCTCCACCATTATCTGTTCTCAACACCTTTATCTTCTTCTCCGTCTGATTTTCCACAAGAGCCTTAAATTCTTTAAACCTATCAAAGGCTTCAGATGTCTTCTTAAGGAAACATATCCATGTATTCCTTGAGAAGTCATTTATAAATGATACATAGTACATAGACTTACCCAGTGATGGAACCTTCACAAGTCCAAACACATCACTGTGAACAATTTATAATATCTGTTTCGCCCTCTTACTACCAGAGGGGAAACTCACCCGATTCTGCTTCCCATATACACAATTTTCATAGAAATCAAAATCTAGAGAGCTATTACTCATACCTTCTACCATACCTTTACCATGAAGTATACGAAGGCCTTTCTCTCCAATATGTCCAAGCCTTTGATGCCACAACATGGTCTTCTCTCCATAGACAACTAGATTTTCTGCTCTACTTTCAGGAACCACAAAACTGTTGCACCCATCAATACAGTGCTACCTTGCAGCGTGTACAGAGTTCCAATTTGGACTGCCCACATCAATACCAGTGCTCCCCAAACTATTTTGCAGGTATCCTTCTCGAACACTATTTTTACATTTGCATCGTCCAACTTGCTTACAGAAATCAAATTTTTGGCCAATGCAGGAATATGCAAAACACCCGGAAGTGTTCTAACCCTTCCACCTTGCAACTTCAACTTTAATTTTCCGTGACCAATGATTCTAGCCTTCCTATCATCCCTTAAGAAGACATCACCACCATCGTATTTCTCATACTCGCAGAACCACTCTCTATGGGAAGTGAAGTGAAAGGATGCACCTGAGTCAATCAACCATGACTCATGATCTACATGTGTACTTGAAGAAGCCAAGTACACATTCCCACTTTCATCTGAGGTGGTTTTCGCCTCCGCAGAAGGAGAATCATCAGATCCCTTTCCTTTATCAGGAGCTTTAGATTTTGAATTAAGGCTTCTGTGATCTATATCAAGTTTATGAGAAATTTTTCCACGTAAATCACATGATATTTCATTGGTCGACGTGTTTCGAACCAACCAGTGTGGTTCAAAACACGTCGACCAATGAAATATCATGTGATTTACGTGGAAAAATTTCTCATAAGATTTAGATTTACAATCCCTTTTGTAGTGCCCTTTCTTTTCGCATTTCCAGCACACCACCTTTACAGGTTTTCTTGGATATTTAGATCTCCATTTAGATTTAGATCTCCCATTCGATGAATTATTTTTGTTTTTGTTCTAGGACCATCCTCGTATACACAAGGCATCACCATTTTGGCTCTCCATATTTTTCCGTCTCATCTCCTCTGTCAGCAAGGATAAGACTATTTCATCAAACTGCAAGGAAGTTGCATTGCTACCTATTGCAATAACCAAACTATCCCATGAATCTGGTAGGGAACACAACAAACTGATGCACTTATCTTCCTCTGAAATTTTAATATCATCAGATTCTAACTGACTTACCACAGTATTAAATGCGTTAAGATGCTCTGTCACCAAGTCTCCATCTTTCATCCTCAGGTTATACAGCTTTTTCAAGGAACAGTTTATTCACCAGAGACTTAGATTGGTACAAAGTCCCTAACTTGTCCCACAAAGCCTTCGCCGTAGCTTCCCCTGATACATTCAACAATACTGAATCTGAGACACACAATTGTATTGTGCTCTTTACCTTCCGATCCAACTTCTTCCATTCTTCATTTGACACTCCCGTTGGTTTAGTACCTGGATCTACCACGATCCACTGATCTTTATCCACCAACAGTTCCTCCATTTTGAGTTTCCACAACTCAAAACTATAACCATTAAATTTCTCGATCTCTATCTTTCCATTGCTCACCATCTTCTTTCACCACCAGAATCGATCTTGCAGATCTCCCACTGAACAAGGTCTACCACAAGCCCGAGCGAAACCCCTCAACAACAAAGGCGTCCCCTTGAAGCCAAAACTACTATGCTTCCAAATGTAGGTTTTAACCCTGTACAGAAATTACCTGCATACAAATTCTAAAACACAAAATAAAAAATGCGAGAGGATAACACATAAAACACATATACATAGAGATTTTCCCTTGGATCCCAAAATCAGGATTACCAGCTTGATTTTTCATTATGTTCCTTTCAATGTTATAATACATATTTATACATGCCGAAGCATCCAATATCGTGGACCAAAAACCATCATGTCCAATACCATGGATTGAAAACCATCGCGTCCAAAAACATGTGCAAAAATCATGCACAAAACCATAGGTGGGTCTACCCATCCTAACATAGGGTCCAAAACCAAAATTTCCCAGGGCCCTGCCCTGGACCCCCATAAAATGGGGTTATGGGTGCACCTCAAACCCCCTGTGACCCCCCCTCGCTACAAAATCGATGCAACGAAGGGGGGCTCTGCCCCCCCTCTAACCCCCCGGTTAACTACGTGGGATAGTTGTGGAAAGAATATAACACAACCCGACAACATTCCCAGCTTTAACCTTTTCTTTTAAGAGAATAGAGCCTTTACCTTTTATGATTGCAGGGGTGTCATTACCAAATGAGACCTCTTTTCCTTTTCTAAGGCATCAAAGATGGTTGGGTGCAGCAATTGTTCTGCTGATTTAGCTGTTATAATTTGCTCATTTTGGTTTAGTTGCTGTTGGGAATCATCCATGGCATCCATGTCAATGTTTAAACTTGAAAACTCTTGCTGCAAAGTCAAAAAATTGTTGATTTGTGCATCATCCTCAAAAACTTGCCAATCTTTAATATTGTTAGGGACAACAGGCCTGTGCTTTACCTCAGCAGTCAAGTGGTGATTGGGCTCAAAGGGAAGCTTGCAAGTGCTAGCAAAGGTGGCTAGACTGTGAGCATGCATGTTATGGCTTCTTGATATCTTGGCAAGCTTGGATTCAGTTAAGGAATCGAGTATTTCTGTAGCAGCAGATCTATAAGCTCTCAGCCTATTGTCATTGGTAACAAAGTTGTCTTTCATCTGTTGAATTATTAAATCAGAGTCACCCAGAATGGACACTTTTGCAGCTCCTAAATATTTGATTAGTTTAAGGCCTAGAAGGAGGGCTTCATATTCTGCCATGTTGTTGGTACATTTGAAGTTTAGTCTATAAGCATGACCCTCTGCATGGCTGTTATGTGTATTGTGAATCCATATTCCAGCCCCTGCTCCTAGCTTATTAACCGAACCATCAAACTCCAAATACCATAGGATTTCTTGGTCTTGCCTAGCATTGGGAGTTGAAATCATTATCGGAGTGGGCAGATTTGAATTTTCTGTTTCGGGTGTTGGTTGCATTGATTGTTTTGATAGTTTCTTGGGTATGGGTAACCGATTCCTCACTTATACATGCTTCTTGTTCTAAATCCAAAGGCATATCACCAGTTGGGGGACAATCATCATCATTGAACAAAATAAAGGAATCCATATCAGAATGGATTAAGTAAATGGGAAAGTTTTGGGGCTTTTCCTCACTACTCACCATATACTTCATCAGTGTTTCCCTATACATCCTCTTTGGTTGCCCAAAGACTGATATAGTGGCATAAGAGAGATCTAATTGGAGAGATCCTTGGAGTTTTGCTCCCCAAGATCTTGATAAAAGCATCCCATATTTTGGTGGAATGTCAGCAACTACCACGTCCATTAGAATTGTTTTGATGGGATATTGGACTAAAGAGACACATAAGTCTTTGATTAAGCCTAAACACTTGACCTGACTTGAGTCAAAGGAGAATAGATCTTTGTAGGGTCTTGTAATATCAAGGTTTAGCTTTTCCATTACAGCTTTGGGCATAAGATTGTGTGAGGCACCTGAATCAAGCATAGCATTGTGCAAAACTTTGTCATGTATATGTAGGCTTACATAAAAGGGCAGAACAACTCCATATGTTGATTTTCCATTAACCTCAGGACCGAATAACAACTCAGGCGTATCATCTAAAACATTGACATCATCCTTGGTCTCTGGCATTTGAAGTGATCTTTGGATTTGTTGCCTATATACATCATGTTTGGCAAGCTCAGAGAGGGGGATGGAAATCTTAAGTTTACTTATTTCTGCTTCTAAGTTAAATGGTTTCTCCAATGGAGTCTTTGTGTTGGCAGTGGCAGATTTTCCCTTTTCAAGTGTATTTTCTGCGTTTTCCTCTTGATTATCAGCGTTATGGTGAGTGATACCTTGTGGTATTTCTATTTTGGGAAGGTTTTTAGGAGTGTTGTTCAAATCTTCTTTTGAGGGAGAAGGTAGCAAAGGCTGATCATTAGAGGGCTGCATGTTTGTTATGTCTTCCATAGTTACTTCCTGCAGGTTTCGGACAGTCTTATCAGCCGGTTCTGTAATAACAACCTTGCCTTTAATCTTCTTGGGCTGTTTTGTTTCCTTTTGTCTGACGGATTCGAGCACATCAATTGTTCTAGTCCTCATTTTATATTGCTTGTGCACTTCATATACAGCAGAATCATAGCCTTGTTTAAAGTCAAAAGACTCTCCAGTTTGAGTTTGAAATTTATCAAAGTCATGCTCATCTTGGTCTTGTTGGATATGATTACAGTCTTCTTACGTTAAGAAAACATGTTGTTCACTCTTTGAACCCACCAATTTTATATGCGTATCTTCTAATGGCTCACTAGATGTAGATGCCTCTGTGTAGTTCTCTTGGAAAGGAGGTCTTATATCATGATCTGGGCTAGATCTTCCAACGTTTGGGTTTTGAGTTTTCCTGAAATTTGGGTTCCTAACAGTGTTAGCTTGTGGCGCATCCCATGTAGACTTTCTCTCAATGGTTTCTATTCTATCTCCCAGCCTGTGCATGCCACTGATAATAGCATCTAGTTTTTGGTCTAAGGCTGAAGGTTCCTCTTTAAAGGTGGTTCTTCTCTCGGCTCTCGCTCTATTTCTGTTGGCAATTAAGTTTGCTTCCACACTAACAACAACGTTTTGCATCTCTGCCAGGCTTTGAGGGGCTCTTTCCCTTAACTGATAAGCCATGTCAGTATCAAAACCATCAGGGAATTTATATAAAGCAAGATCAGGTGGAGGCCTAAGGTTCTGTGGGATTGCATTATAAACATTGTTAAACCTTGCGCAGTAGTCTAACACAGTCTCCTGAAGGCCTCTTTTAATGGTGTCATATTTAGACAATATGTGCAATGGGTATTTCTTCTTCTCCCATCTGTTGATAAATGACTGGTATAAGGCTTCTGGGTCTGCTATGGAATTGGCTGGGAGTGCTCTAAACCAAGTCTTGACTTCACCTATCAAACTTTGGACAAAAATCTTCATTCTCACACCATCATCGTCAATCTCATAGCTCTCAAAGTAATCCTGCATTTTCTTTGTATGCTAAAGGGCTGTGCAGGCACTTGTGCCATCAAAATAAGTAATTTTGGTCTGGTAATCCTGAGGCATAGCCCCTGGATTAGCAGGCAAATGCAAAGGTGCATATCTATTAGCCATACTTATAGGTAAAAGTGGAACAACAAGAGGAAATGGAATAACTGGAACAACAGTGATAACAGTGGTAATAGGAGGAGTATGTGTAGTGAATGGAGGAGTGGAAGATGTGCTTTGAGAGCTGGATGATGAAGTAGGGGAAATAGGGGATGAACGAAATAGAACTTTGACAGGGGTTGGAATACAGCTTGGTTGAACTATCTCAGGACTAGAATCAGCTAAATCTTCTCTTCGCTCTAGCTTCCTGAGGTTCCTTGGGATTAAATTTGGATTTTCAAAAGTAGCTGGGGAATTTGGGTCCAGATTTGACCTTGTAAAACGTGAAGTCTTTTTGGGAGCCAACTTCCAACTTGATCTTTGGAATTATTTCAAAATGTCCCCAGTGGAGTCGTCATTATGTTAACGCTCAGGTTGTCCCTTGGCTCCTTAAGGGATGCAGCCGAGGTAACCCCAAACCAATCTTTGGACTGCAGGTCCTAGCCTACCTGCAATCAGAGAGGGCTCTCTCTTCATAATTTAGCTTTGTTTAGGGTGATTTTAGGCTAGTTATTGAGTACAAGGGGTTTTGTTTGTGTTTTGGTGGGAAGGAGGATGGTTACAAGTAGAGAGGCAATGCATAGTGTGATAAGTTTCAAACCATTGGGCATGGAGTCAGGGAGTAGGACTGCTGGTGCATTTTCTTGGTCACAAGAGGAATATGGAGCAGGATAGCTGCTCATGAAACAATCATTCAAGCTAAAGAGATGGATTGAAAGGTTAAGGAATGAGAGGCAACAAAGAATCCCTTGTTTAGCATAACAGAAGGAAGGTGAAAGAGCTCTATCTAGGAGCAGTAAAAATCCCTAGATAATTGCCAAACATGGGTGAAGTCGAGGAAATTTGAGCCGAAGGGAATTCATATTCATTAACATTTCAGATGAAAACATAAAGAAATAGCAGACCTTGAGCATAGAGTGCAGCTAAGCAAGTTCTAAGCTAATTTTTCTTTCTACTATTTAGATGGTGATACATGTATAGTATGAGCATATATCATTGAAAAAAGAGGTGAGAGGTACTTATTGAGTCATGTTGCAGCACTAGAATTCCATAATTCACCCTTCAAACATTAAAAACATAGCACATAGTCCATTCTCCAAGCTTTCAGCAGTCTTTGACTAAGGAAAACATATCAGATGTACATAACGAGTCTCTCCTGGAGTGTATTAACTGATTCCCCTTTTAAAACTGTCTATAGGGTGGTTTATAAAGAAAAAATATTTACAGACTTCCCCTGAACAGGTGTCAAGGGGGAAAAATATCTCTAAAGCAGATCTAAAAGAGATCTGTGTAGTAACTGTCTTCAATTCAAAGTTGTGCTGGAAATAAATGCAACAAAATATCGAAAAGAGCTATGCTGGGGTAGCTGGCAACTCAAGTCATGCAACTGAGGGCCGCACATGAGAGAGCAGCCTCAAAAATGGGTGAACAATGGTCCTTGAGCCGTGTGCTGGCCTCATGGCCATAACTCTGTAATAACTGCGCATTGGGCCTACAACGCTGCCCTCAAATGTGGCTTGATACACTGTATTTTCAATAACTGGGCATTGAATCCTTTTGTCTGTGCTTTCAAGTGGTTTTAAGGCCCAAAACTGTGAGTTGGTGAGCCTTTAAGGATCATAGCTGCGTTATTGACTTTGCTGGGGCCTTTTGATGTTCACCTGCTTTGGAAAATAAATATCTTCCACTGAAAACCTTCACTGATACTCTCAACCACATTCTGATACACTTTGGCATGCATCTGGGCTCCTTCTTGACCTCCGAATGCCTTTGAACTGTTCAATCACCCATTTATGGCCCCTGCTCGACCTTCTACTGCCTTTGGAGTCGTTATCGACCCCTTTGATAACTACAATCATTTACATATTTCATCTCTGAACTAAACTCCAACACGAAATCCATTGTTATTGATTGAAGTTACAGAAGGAAAATAATTCCAACAGGTTTCAACTTTTTGTGTTCTTCTATTAACATCTCAAATAAATGAACTAGATTTCCCTTGGCCATGTTTCTCATAGAAAAACTGAATACCTGCTGATCATAGTTTCTACCATCCACCTGTGATTATGTTGTGGAGGAACTGGCAGTATTGCCTAGCGGAGTATCAACTCTTTCACCAGAGTCCTTTCGCAAACTATTCTCCCTTCTATAACACTCCTTGGCACCCTGGAAAATTGTCCCCAATTTCTTTAAAGCTTTGGCTCGTGCATTCAATATATGTTTTGGAACAGTGCTATCTCTAAGAATAGCATGGCAAACATGTAATAATGTCGATTCAATATCTGCGACATTTATTTTCCAAAGAGAACTAATCATTGCATCTTTGTTCTCCAGAAGATACGTTGATAGAACCTCCTCTTCTGCAGTACTACTCTCAAACTTTTGCTTCAATCCTTGCTGCATTTGCATTAAAGTAATGACCCCTGATGCCGCTACAACTTGAGATTTGATGAAGTGCCCCTTATCGCGCACCCACTCTGCCAAAAAAGGCATCCCAACGAGAAATACATTCTTGCCAAGTTGCTTTGCTGCTTGCCTTGTATAAATGTATCCTTTTGTGTGCAGCATAGGCTCGCCAAAATCTACATTGGACAGATGACGGGCTTCTGCATTTGCCCAGTCCACAAATTCTTGTTTTCGCCCCTCAACATAGGGCTGAAGTCGGACTTTCATTGTCTCCATAACCTTCTCCTCCCTCTCTTTCTGCAAGGCCTTCATTCTATACTTAACATTTTCGACATTTAGTTCTTGCCCATTCTCTGCCACATCAACTGAAGCCATTGAAGAGAGAGCAAGTTGCCCAACATAATCTTCAAAATAATCACTACCAAAGAGCATGCCAAAGACTGCAACGGGATCCAACATTGATTCTTTTGACACTCCTGCCTTTCCATATTTTTCATATTCCTCACGTTGTTTAGGATCACTGAGAATTTGATACGCCTCTCCAAGTACCTAGAATTTATGATGCGCTTTAGGGTCATTGGGATTCTTGTCTGGATGAACTTCCTTTGCCTTGATACAATATGCTTTTTTGATCTCAGATGCTGAAGCATCGATGCTCACTCCTAGAAGTTCGTAATACTCTGTGTCCTTGGCCATTATTTAACTAACGAAAGACGAGATATCACAGCAGCGGGGAGTAACACGAAGAGGAGTCAAACTTCGCTGACGAGAGTAGACGAACATGTATTTCAGAACTTGTCCAGGGTACGCCGAGGAGAAGATCTTGCATTTGGAGGCACTCAGGGCCTGGAGCAATCTCAAAAATTGCTGAGGAAAGCATCACCCTTTGTATCTTTGGCGGGCACGGGCACCGCATACAAATCAAACAAAAACAACCCTTTTCTTAAAAATAGGCGAAATTGCTTTATAACACGAAATTTCATCAAAAGATGGAGCTGGGTGGACACTGTGCAAAAGGCTAAGGCCTAGGAAATTGGAGGTGTTTCCTTAGTGCTTTGAATGGTTTATAAGGCATCAGAAGGGGTCCGATAGCCCAAAAAGGAGGAATTTTCATGCATTTGAGGGATTTTCATGTTTGTTTGCATGATTTTTGGGATTTTCATGCCTTGGAAGGAGTCCAAGATGCATGAGAAGATGGTTTGAGGGGGGAAATGAGGGTTCTTGCTAAGTTTCAGGAAAACTCAGTAATTCCCAAGCACACTTATGGTTATTTTTCAACCAGGGGGAGGGGATAAGTATATAGGGGAGTTATTTAACATAGTTTTAGTAGGGGAAGGGGAGATAGATAGGGAGTTACATAATAAAGTTAGAAGTTAATATGAATTGTGACAAGAAAGCGCTAAGTGTATAAATCTTAGGCTATAAAGGGAAAATAGGACTTGTAGAGGAAGTATGAACATTCCTTGAGTAAAGCAGATCTTTACCAAGGCAATTAATATGAAAAATGATGAGACTAAGAGATATCAAGCAGATCTTGACCTCTTTAGGGGAAGTTAGTGAGTGATTGAGGAAAGAGGAAGAAGGGGAAGTTAGGCATGCCTCGCTTGAGCTTCTCCAAATGGAAAACTGCCTTATGCTTGAGATGTGAATGGATATGACACTTGAAAACATGAAATGGATCACAAGCCATGATTCTGCAACCACAAAGCTACCTACTCGGCCTACTTACCTAACATTTTGTCTTCTTTTTGGTTTGGGTGCACTTGAACTAGAAAACCCAACTTTTCAACTTTTCTTTCAGCTATCCTCCTATCTAAATCGATCCTTATCTCTTCCGGGGCTCAGATTAAGCTGATGAGCGCCCTTGCTTCTCTACCTATTTACAAATCTGCCAAGATTAAGCTTGTTTGGATAGATGTTCATCTCTATATTCTTCAACAAGCAATTGAAACCTAGGGAGACCAAGATTAAGCTGTTTGGCCCTGCT